>OY821519.1:19488877-19491377 GCA_963682025.1 Cordilura impudica | reverse complement strand
AATAAAATGTAATAAAATGAAATAAAACAAAATAAAAAAATAAATTTAAATAATGGAAAATAAAATAAAGTAATATAAAATAAAATAAAATAAAATAAAATAAAATTGAATAAAATAAAATAAAAGAAAATAAAATAAATTAAATAAAATAAATAAAATGAAATAAAATAAAATAATAAAATAAAATAAAATAAATAAATTAAAATACATAAATAAATATAATGAAATATCTGAAACAGAGAAAAAATTTTTTAAAAATAAAATGTTTATTAGGGAGAGAGTTTGTACAGCGAAACGCAAGAGTATCTGCCTCATGAAATACAATTCGAACAAAGCTTTTGTGTCTTTTTAGTGAATTTTATTTGCCGCAGACTTTAAGAGGCAAGTGAATAAATAAAACAATATTAAAAATTCGTTGATATAGTAAATAAGAAAATTAACAAAAAACAATGTTTGTTTTTTATTAAATTAATTAAATTATTTGTTTCTTTTTGGTAAATCAGCGACCATTATTTTTTTAATTTACTTATTTTTTTTTAACTTATTTATTTTTTTTTTTTATCAAAATTAGAAAAAATTCGAATATTTAATAATTTTGTCCTTATACTTAGTCAAAACCTTGTACATGTTACAAATTCAATAAAAAACTAAAAGTAGCCATCTCGTATTATAATTTCCAGCAATAGTGTGCCAGACAATTTGCTGGATACGTACATGTGCAAGGATACGTACATTTCACAAGCCAATTGTTGGTATGAATTAAAAAGAAGTTGTGGAACAGTTGGTGGCATTGAATAATTGTAACAAATTTATTTCTCTTTTCTTTTTTATTAAATTAAATAACCAGTACAATAAAATATAAACGAAAATATTTCTAAAATGAAACATTCTGAATTATTAATGGAAAATATCTATATTTGAAGGTAAAATTGAACGAATAAAACATTTTAAAAAATTCATACTTGGAAAGAGGGAGGTGAAAATAAGACAGTGATTTGGAAAATAAAAAACTAAACATGAAGATGTGATTTAAAATTGCAAAAAATAAGAATAAATATTGCTTTCAGTGAAAAAATGAGTTATAAACCGAAACGTAACGAAACGGTTAAAATTTGTATGAAATATTCACAAGCCTTTTGGCTTTAGGCCCTCTGAAAATTGGCTTTCGCAAAATTTTCACATTAATATCAAAAATTTATAAATTTCGTTTATAAGATAAAAAAATTATTCTCTTATTCCTTTATTCTTTATAAATTCTGGCATTAAAAATTGAAAGCCGCCCTTTATATAAATGGAGCAAAGAATTAACTAAATATTGTCTAGCAGACATAAAGTTACAGACATATTTTCCCTGCATTTATTTACATATCATCAGAGCTCCCAGTATAAATTGAGAAGGACTACCACAAAACTAAGTAAAAGCTTTTACAAGTTAGAAAAAGAAAAATGTTCTAAATTTTGTTCTTACTTTGAGGTTTTTTATTTCTAAACCATCAAAATTTATCTTATATAATTTTTGGTTACACAACAATAACAAAAAGAGAAAAGAAGTTAACGAAATTTGCTTACATATGCTGATATTTCTTTTGTTGTTGTTGCCTACAAAGTAACTTTCAACTTAAAATTAAAGTTTTAATTTACGAAACCATATTTTTCCCTTGTGGTAAGCTGGCTTCATATAAAACTGATGATGACAATGATGCTGCTGACAACGACAATAATATTCGTATATTTGTAGTAGAGATATGATGATATTAATGATTTTGTTGCATGTAATAATATTTTCAAGAAGAGCAAAGAAAATAAAATGGGGCACTTAAACACATGTGGTGTTTGCGGTATGTCTGTTATTTTATCATCACAACTCTTGCAAAATTTTAACCAAATGGTGATTATTTTTATAGACAGCTTTGGTTTTTTTTTTGTTTCATTCATAACGAATAACTGTTAATAAAAATAAAAGTTTAGGCTTCATAAGTTTTGAGGAGCATCAATATGTAGGTTCCTTGCTCATAAAAATACTTTGATTAGACTATGGAATATTTTCAGTGTCACTGTCTGGGGGGTGAGAGGTTCCAAGTAGGGGTGAAAGTACTAGCGTGATGTAAGTTTGCTTAGACTTTCAACTATAAACATTAAATTTAAAGCGAAAAATTGAAATGTGCAGCTTGAATGCGGTTTAACTGCATAATACCAATGGAAGAACTTGGGTTCCAATTGCGTATAGTACAGAAATGAAAGAAACATACACTCGTAATGGTTAGATATGTATGTGTGATAATTTTTGATGTGTAAAAATCTATCCGCGCAGGGGGTAAATTTCAAAAACAGCGTAACATGTGAGTCGTAAGACAAAATGTGATTGTATTGGTTAAAAAATTATGGTATTATGATAACCTGTTTGAAAATTAAAAATGAAAAATAAAAAATGAAAAATAAAAAATGAAAGATGAAAAATTAAAAAAAAAAAAATGAAAAATTAAAAATTAAAAACGAAAAA
>OY821519.1:19416377-19486377 GCA_963682025.1 Cordilura impudica | reverse complement strand
ACGAAAAATTAAAAATTAACTGGTTAAAATAATAAATAATAATAAATATTTTTATATTAACAGAGCCTCTGCAGTTGATTGCTATATGTGATACGCTTTCTGTTTGCTTTTAAGAAAGTGCTATATCCCCTGCGATCGGACTCACATGATTTTTTTTTTTTATTGAACCCTACGATTACTGAGTCTCCCGTTGGCCTTAAAATAGTGAAAAGGTCCGCAGGCACCTATAACAAATTGTATGATATTTTACTTGGTGGAGTGTGGTTTGATGGTTTCGATTGTTAATTTTAGATTATATAAAGTAGTAAGAAGGCACAAGAAATAGTTTTATTTCACATTTTTAATATTAAAATACAGACATGAGAAAATGTAATGCTTCTAGTTGATTTTTCAGCTCGAATGTGCAGGTATTGTAACGCTGCAGCTCAAATTGCTTTGCTGAAAGCAATATTATTTTTTTATTTATTAAAAAAATTTTATATTTGGATTTTAATAATAATTATAAACATTATTTGTAATAATGGGATTTTTTTAATGTTACACTCAAAAAAATTTTTACACTCAAAAAAAAAAAATAGTAAAATCAACTGGAGATTTTGCATTATTACTGAAAAATTTAAAAATTTTTTGTTGCCAAATTTGCAAATTGGTTACACTCAAAGAAAATTTACAATTAAAAAAAAACGTTAATAATATTATCTAAAAATCTTGCTATTACTACAGAAAAATGTATTATTTTTTGCTGTCAAATTTGATAATTTCAAAAAACATTTTAAAAATAAAAACTGCAATTGCAGGTTCGGTTTATTATTATTTTTTACTAATACTATGTTTTTCGTACTTAAATAACAATGAAAAGCAAATATAATTATTATTAATTTGGCTCAAATATTGATTGCAAATATTCCATATTTTGTTCTGTGTTATTTCTGCTCTTTAGTAGTTTTTTGACTTATTCATCTAAATCCCGATGTTCCACTTTCCATTGATTTCGAATACTGGAGATGAACGGATCTGACGTTGCCCGTAATATATTAAATAGATCTTCATTTGTGGCATATCGTGAAATTTTTCCAGTATTGTGCTCTCTATAAAATCTGTAATCCTTATTCCTTTTTTCCTGAGCCTCCTCTGATACATCACCAAGTGGCACCAAATGATATTTAATGACATCATCTCCATGATAAAGGATTTTGTGAACTGTTGCAGACATATTTCTCCATGGGTAGTTGGTTGTATATATTTTGCAGTTTCCTTAGCATAATCTCCAAATTTCATAGAGATAATTTCTTCATTGCACACAAGTACTTCTAGGATTATTTTAAATCTGAAACTAAGGTTTAAACCCACTCCTGTTGTTTCAGGTGCTGCTTCTGGATCTGAAAATAATCTTCTTGTGGTATTGCCATCATTTGTATTGCCTGACCCTTGTTTTGGCTGATCTATAATCAATCCAAATTTGCGATATTCATCTTGAACGTGTTTCTTTTTTGAACTTCTTCACTCTTTGTTGGTTTCGTTGTTATACCCTATACCACTATGTGGTTTGGGTATAATGGCTTTGTGCTGCTGTTTGTAACAACCAAAAATATTTGACCTAGACCCATCTTTAATTATACCGATCGAATCAGAATCACTTTCTGAGTTGATTTAACAATGTCCGTCCGTCCGTCCGTCCGTCCGTCCGTCTGTGTGTCCATGTAAAGCTTGTAATCAAACTGCAGGTCGCAAATATGAATATATTTAGATGAAATTTGGTATATAAGCTTTTATCGGCCATGGGATGAACGCTGTTGAAATTGGTGAGAATCGGTTCATGTTCAGACCTAGCCCCCATACAAATTACCCATATGAAATCGACATAAATTGCCATAAGATCCAAATTGTCACATAGATCTTACTCAAATTGGGTTTGTATGCGTTCATTACATCCACTAATGAGTAGTCCAAAAATGATCCCTTTGACCCCATATAGAGCTGCTTCCCGATCTTCACTTAAATCTATTAAAAAACAAAAATATTGCACTGATTCTTCTCAAATTTTGTTTGTACATATTTTTGCAAAATACAAGAGACTTTACCAAACATGATCAGGATCGGTCAATTTTTGGACCTAGTCCCTTTATAGATATAGCATCCGATATGAACTTTTTCATATCTGCGGCCAAAAAGATTAATAAAAATCCCACTCAAATTTGGTTTTTGCTTATTTTCAATGTCCAGTTAGTTGGGCCTAAGAGATAGGGTCTCTAAACGCATGGTATAGGGTATCGTATAGTCGGTCTAGACCGACTATAATTTTCTTACTTGTTTCTTATTGATCCTGAAGACCCGAAATCCAAATCATAACTGATTTTTAGTATGGGTTCCATAAGTCGTATTCTTGCATGTAGTGGTGAAAATCCAAATTCATATGCATCGGCATTATCTAATGATTTTGTCGGGACTTGGTTTAATTGGCTTAATGTTGCTCGGCATATAATGCAGGTGGATGCAGCCTTCGTGTTAGTCAAAGCCTGGCCTACTTTTCCATCTATCATTGTCCGCACTAATTGGTAGCTTACTTCAATTTGCAGCCCATCTAACTGTAATTGTAATGGCTGTAGTGTCGCAATTTGGGCCTTGATATCACTAACTTCTTTGTTAATGGCATCATGCGTTCCTTTTTTGAATTAAAATTTTATTGGCCTGCAGTATTTCGTAGAAGATTGTGTCTCATTTTTCCAAATATCTATTGTTTGCATTGTACTAGTCGAAGGCTCTGAATCATCCAAAATCTTTTTCAATCGCAATAGTACAAATGATACCATGAACATATCTGAGTCCGAAATATTTTCACATACTATTTGTTTGTATTGTTTCTGTCCCGAAGAACCATTACATCCCCATTTATAAAAAAGTATTAACTTTGTGTTTCCATATTTCTTTAAGTCATTTCATTTTATTGATTGAAACAAGCGTTCGGCTGTGAGATTAAGTAGAGATTGTAGTTGTACCTCTGCCGAAATTTGTGTGATTGTAGTGTCTTTTGATGGCAAACAGTCCATTTAGCAGCGG
The DNA here is from genome assembly GCA_963682025.1 of Cordilura impudica. Classification (NCBI taxonomy): domain Eukaryota; kingdom Metazoa; phylum Arthropoda; class Insecta; order Diptera; family Scathophagidae; genus Cordilura; species Cordilura impudica. The sequence goes on along the minus strand of OY821519.1, from coordinate 19,483,320 downwards.
TTGTGTGATGATATGCTGGATACATATTTGAGCCTTTTTCAATCGCACGCAATCTGAGCTGAATATATTGCTGTTTCGTTAATTTCAAATCTAGAAATAATGCTAATGCCTCCTCACTTATGAACTGTTTTGCATCGCTCGGAGTTGGTATACTTTTAAGAATACGTTTTGTTCTCACTGTACTAGCTTTAACAACTTTTTCAATGATATCCACTTTTTTTAATTGGTTCTGTGATCGTAATTGATGTAGGAAAGATTCTTTTATATTTGTACAACAAATTTCATCGTTAACATCTTTAAGTTTCCGCCTCTTAGATCTATCGCTGCAGTTGTCCAATGATTTGCGTGGCCTTCCAGCCTTACCTTGCTTTGCTGTTTCTGCAGCGACAGTAGGTTGGCCTTCTAACCAGTTTGCACTTTTTATATAAAAATTTTGTTTACTGTCGCTAACTTCTTTGTAGCGTTTTTTAGTGCTTTGCCGATATTAGATAATTGCTCCTGTATTTCTGTGCTACACGAATTTAAGTTTAATTTTATTTTAACGTAACTAAGAACATCTTCCTGGTTTTTGTTTCTAAAATACTCTTCGCCCAGTTCATTATAACTGAAGCTCTCCATATTTTTCTGAATATTTTTATTTGCGACTGTTATTGCTGAAATATATTAGAGCAATTGAGTTTGTATTCAAATGTCGCTTTCTTATAAGCCTTCTCATAAGCCATCATACTATGTTTCTAGGTAAAATAAAAATGTATAAAAAAGGTATGATAATAAAAAAACTCCAGGTTACTAATGATATTCTTACTTACAAACATATACTGGTAATAGAACACGTAATGACTATTGTAAGCTATAAAATACCTAAAGCACAAATTTAATACACCATTGTATGCGAGTACTGATAGGGCTGTTTAAATTATCGTAATTTGAATTTTTTTTTTATAGTTATTTCATTAAAATGAAAAAAGTGTTCTAACCACTGGTCGTCACGGGTGCAAAAGTACATATATGGTTAAAGAGGACACTTTCATCTTTCTATGGATGGTATAAGTTTCTTGTTCGCTTTTGTTCGCTACAAGTTCTATTCCACTAAATTTGAAATTTGAGAAAAATATAGTAGTTTCATGATTATTTCATAACGCCCCTAATATTAAACTGTAGAGCTATGACCACTTACAACGATTAAAGACTATAATTCTACCAACATTAAAAAAAGACCGCAGGTCATTATCAATGACAGCTTGCGAGTAGTAACCATTTAAAAAAATCACCTTTTTCTGAAATTAAACAGAGTTGAGTTTGACAGCATGCCACGCCCACAATTAGCAAAAGTTTAACCTAATTTTTTTTGGCTGCCTTAATCCGGATATATTAGCGACAAAAAGGCGTTAAAATTTTAAAAATCGGTGACAAAAAAAATTAAAATTTCAGCCACAGTGTGGCGTTCAAAATTTGTCGCGATCTGGCGCGAAACGCAAAACAGCCTCTAGTGAAGACCGAGTTATGTTGTGAATATTTTTAACAGACATTCAATTGAAAACGAAAGTTTCTGCAGATCAATGAAACAAGTCATCTCGGACTTCAATTGGAAGTGGACGATTCGATTATAAGGTTAACACAGCACGAGAGATTCCATACATATCAAAACCAAACAAACTCAAGCGTTTAGCTTTTGCCAAAGCACATTAAGGTGATTCGGTCACCATAGAAAAAAAAAGTCGAGCCAGTCACCCCCTAGGATTAAAGATTAGTTGAAGACGATTCGGAAAAATTTTTTTTTTATTTTTTGCCACGCCCCTGGATACCGCCCTTTTAGTTTTTTGTATACTACGTCGCCATTTCTAGTCCGATCATAACATATTGTGTACTGTTGTTCATGCCTTCATAATAGCTACATTTCTCCCTTTAATAATTTTTGACTCCGACGTTAAATTCTGGTAGTGACTTTGACAATCTCGATTCCTACCCACCCTAATGAAGACCATTTGTAAACAAAAGGAAAACGGCTTTAATTTCATGAAATTTTTTCTTCAAAAGTATTAACTTCTATTCATAAACAAAAAAGTTACAGAGGTTTAAAAAATGCATTAATCAAATGATCAAATATGTCAACTCATATTGTGTTTTTGAGATATGACAACTCATTTTGTGAAAAGAAAGCCACATTAATTTGATGAAACTTTTAAAAATTACGACAAATTTTGGCGAGAATTGAGATTGCTATACTGTTCGAGATTTCGCAGTTCGTCTGCATTATGGGTATAATGCATACACACACACCAAATTGTGTAGAGTGGTTCAAATTATGGGGGCCGAAAAAATCATAATTTTGTTTTAAGTAGCCGTATACGACATAAGTCGATTTTTTAATCGAAATTTTGGAGGATTCGAAAATGATTTTTAGAGGTATGGTTCCTTGAGCAAAAATACTTGTTATGGCCCATAGTACCAGAAATGCGATGAGCCTAGATCTTATCGATCGATGTACCTAGATCTTATGAAGGTTTTAGTCTGGAGTTCTCTGAACTTGCACCGACTTTCACTAACTTTAATTACATTCGTCCTCTGTCGAACTGTAGTTTAATTATATACAGACGGACAGACAAATAGCCAGACAGAAGTCTTTATTGTTTTAAAGTGCATACCTGTCATGATGACTTAACCACACGGTGGTCTTAGCAAAGGTTGGGATACTATACGTCCACTGGGGCCCCGGCATAAGACGGATTATGTGGACGGAGAGATGTGTCTGGCATACATTTCACCCTTTATTATTGGGTCGGCCCTATCTAAATCCTTTTATTCTAAGGGTTGCAATGCCCGGTTGAACGCAACTCCACGTCGAACTATGTTCTTCCCGCGATTTTGAGCTACCACAGGCCTTACGAAACTACCCGAGGGGCAGCTCCCAAAAAAGCCATTTAAGTGTTCAACGTTTCCTCGTCGATCATGAACGGGACTTGCAAAAACACGTATCCCTCAAAAACATCAAAACCGTCAAATCCGCCTTTTGTCCAAGGTTCAGAAAATACACACATGAAACACACAATGTTCTGTTCAAAAGCAGCCAACACATATCTTTATTTTCATATCAATTATGTGCGTTTCTAAATTTTCTACGGTGCCCAACACAACCATGATTGTGTTCGTTTTAATATTTCGTTATTTACACGAACATTTTTGTATCACATACTTTTTGCTTCAATCACACATAAAGCACACATTTTTGAGTGTTGCTTTATTTGAAGTTCATGTTCTGGTACGTGTACTGAAAAAAAACACAGAACATGTACAATAAACAGGTTCGAGTTCAGTTATATTTTAAGTCGTGTTTAAAATATAACTGAACTCGAACCTGTTTATTGTACATGTTCTGTTTTTTCTCACTACACGAGCCACAACACGACTTAAAATATAACTGAACTCGAACCTGTTTATTGTACATATTCTGTGTTTTTTTTTCAGTACACGTACCAGAACATGAACTTCACATAAAGCAACACTCAAAAATGTGTGCTTTATGTGTGATTGAAACAAAAAGTATGTGATACAAAAATGTTCGTGTAAATAACGAAATATTAAAACGAACACAGTCGTGGTTGTGTTGGGCACCGAAGAAAATTTAAAAACAAACATAATTGGTATGAAAATAAAAATATGTGTGTGTTGGTCTAAGTTATGTTTGTTTACATATATGTACGAGTTTTTTATTCAATGTGTGTTTTTTTCTGAACTCTGCTTTAGTCTACTACGTTTAACCTGATATTAACAACATTCCGATCGCACTTTCAACCGGTTTCCAACTTGTCTTGTACGTTGTATAGGCATCTGCAACTGCCTCAAGCGCCATCGACTTGTCTTCAATCCACACTCTTGCCTCAAACTTTTCCGTAGTGGTATGTTGTCAGGTGTTCTGACTCAACCACTCTCGGCCTGGTTTTAACTCATGAACCATCGTGTACACCTTGGGACACCAAACAATTATGGGATGTAACAACCATTTCTCTGGCAGGTTTTTATACCTCCAGTTTTATGTTTTTGTTTATACTGTTTCTGAAATGGACAATTCCGTGAATAAGCATGTGGCTTACCCGTGGCCTTCAGTAAGCCTTTCATTTCCCAACTGTCCGGTTTGGTTGCTTCCAGTTATCTCACGGAGAGAATCGCACTGGTAGACTTTGACCTTAACCGTTAGCCGTTAGAAATAATCAACAGAATTAACTGACTTTGCCTAACTTTGCCCAGAATCACCACTTGGAGGTCGGTCATAGCCAGATGTTGCCAACGTGCTTTACTCCGCCTACACTCAACGTTACGCCCGGACAGATAGATAGACAGACAGACACATGAAGGACAGGCGGAAGGACAGCCTAACGGATGGATGGATTACCATCACTAACTAACCTCAGAAAGCGATTCTGGCTCGATCGGTATATAATACAAACTCACTATACCGTCACCACATTCAGGTGTAGGGTAGAATGGTCCGGCCATCTCTTAGGATTATAGATTAGTTAAAAAAAAAGTGTCATGATATTTCGCTTTAAAATAGTTGTCTTTCGGGTGGGTGGGAACCGAAATTTTCAAAGTCACAATTAGAATTTGGCTTCGTAGTCAAAAGTTATCAAAGCGAATAAATGTAGCTGTTATGAAGCTATGAACATCGACATGCAATATGTTATAATCGGCGACGCAGTATACAAAAATCTCAAAGGGCGGTATCGAGGGGCGTGGCAAAAAAGTGTTCTGGAATCGCCTTTATCTAATCTTTAATCCTAGGGGGCGACTTGTATAAGGGTAACAAATAAATATTTAAATTTAAGAAATGATACTGTCACTAGATTTTTTTAATGTTCAAATCAACAATTACACAGCCCGACAAAATTAAAATTGCTTCTTTGAATTTATCAACTGGTTCTAGTTAATTTGGGTGCGCTGAATTCAAATCTGTAATCAGTTTGTCTCTATCAGCTCTAGTTTTCATGATATAGCTTTTTTATACCCTCCACTTATGACCTCCAATTATTACCCAAAAATTTTTTTTTCCAAATTTTTTTTTTCATCAAAATTTTTTATTTACTGTTATAGTTATTGCCAAAAAAAAAAAAAAAAAATAATTCCCAAATTTTTTTAAGTATTTAAAAAGTAAAACTTTTCCATAGGAATTTAAAAAAAAATAAATAGAAGTAACACTGTTTCATACAGATTTATTAAAATAAAAAAAATTCTCACAAAGCTTAAAAATATAATATAAATATAATTTTAGTTACAGGATGTAAAGCTTCTTTTAAGAGACAATCTGGAATGAACAGCCGGATTAGGGTCTCTTTGCAAATTCCAACAGTAGTCTGCCATCATATGTGTATCCCACCTTCCCTGGTACCGATTCTCCATAATTTTAATATCTTGGTGAAACCTTTCTCCTTGTTCTTCGCTTAAATTACCCAAATTTTCGGGAAATCGGTCCAAGTGACTGTGGAAATAATGGATTTTAATACTCATGTTGCAGCCAAGGTCTCTGAACTTATCCAGCATATTCTCCACTAATTGAACATAATTTGGAGCTTTATTATTTCCCAAGAAATTTTTTATAACTTGCACGAATGATGCCCACGCATTTCGTTCAGTTTCGGTCATTGACTTATAAAAATCGTTGTCATTCATAAACTGCCTTATTTGGGGACCGTCAAAAACTCCTGCTCTAATCTTATCTCTACTTAGATTAGGCATTTTGCTGCAAATATATGCAAAACATTCCCCATCGCGATTCAGAGCCTTAACAAACTGCTTCATGAGTCCTAATTTGATGTGCAACGGTGGTAGGACGATCTTTTCACGTGGAACTAAAGCTTCATTTACAATATTGTTATCGCCAACAATCATTTTTTCTCTCGTAGGCCAATCTTTTTGCCGCCAATGTTGTTGCTTGGATCTGCTATCCCAGAGACACAAAAAGCAAGGGTACTTAGTATAACCACTCTGTTGTCCAAGAAGAAAATTGACCATTTTAAGATCAACACAAATGATCCATTGGTGGTCTTGGTATTTTAACTTTTTCATCACTAATGCAATGTTGTTGTATTCTTCTTTCATTGTTGTGGAGTGCGCAATTGGAATTGATGCATACACATTGCCATTGTGCAATAAGACGCACTTCAAACTTCTCTTGGAACTGAAAGATCATTCAGTTTTGGAATGGGAACATCTTCGGAATGGGGAATTGGACGGCGCGCTGACGGTAAATCGGGATACTGCCATTTATTTCGATTTTTCCTATTAATACCCGCAATACTCACTAAACAGAAGTAACAGTCGTCCAAATGATTTCTTGGCTCTCTCCAAACCATCGGCAAACCAAAAATATAACAAAATGTGTCAGCGTAATTTTTACACCGTCGTCTATTGGAAGTCATTTCTATTTAGATCAACACTTTTTTAATAAACTTTGCCAACTGCAAGAAACCACTTCTTACAAGCAACTAACTTCCAATATGCAATTGGAGTGCAACAAGAAAAAATAACGTTCTCAATAATATTGTACAAATAAAATTCCCGTTAATCGGCTAGAAATTACACAAAAAACAATATTTTCGGAAACTGCTTGTACCGAATTTTATATATCCTCCACTAAATGAATTTTTTTTTTTTGGGATTTTTTTTTTTTGGCAATAATTATAACAGTAAATAAAAAATTTTGATGAAAAAAAAATTTTTGGAAAAAAAAAATTTTTGGTAAAATTTTTGGTAAAAAAAAAAATTTTTGGAAAAAAAAAATTTTTGGTAAAATTTTTGGTAAAAAATTTTTTTCCGGAAAAAATGTTTTTTTGCCAACTACCATAACTGTAATTAAGAAATTTTGATGAAAAAATTTTTTTTGAAAAAACTGACAGACGGCCAGACGGTCATAATTGGAGGTCATAAGGGGAGGGTATAAAAAAGCTATATCAGAAAACTAGAGCTGATAGAGACAAACTGATTACAGATTTGAATTCAGCGCACCCAAATTAACTAGAATCAGTTGATAAATTCAAAGAAGCAAATTTAGTGTTGGGCTGTGTTATTAATGAATTCTCTATTGTTGATACTTCTTCCTTTTATTATTCATTTTAAATTTCTTAGTCATATGAAAAATACATGTATAAACAAGAATGTATTTATACATCATACACACATACAGGTGAGTTAGGGCATGATTTTGTATTAAACAATACTTTTGCTGTACTGGCAATTGATTACACATGGACATTTTCTACACAAAGTATGGGCAATAACTTCATTATAATTTGCCGTATCAGCAAATTTTCGTACTTGAACATATTTTGGATAATGACTTTATTGCATGTTGAGTCTTCAATTCAAGTACGTTTATTAGTGACTAAATAAAGTCATCGTCCACTTTATGAATACAATCGCGCCACACTGGCTCAACTTTATTTTTCAAATCACCCTAGTCTAGGGTATACCAACGCGTTAAAAAATAATGTTATTGTTTTTCAAAATTATTTATACTAAAATTCCTACAGCAACAAATGCGAAATAACAAAAAAGCGGATGAGATTGATTCGCCAAAATAAAATTTGTGTCCCTTAATTTTTCCTCTACAATTACATACTCAACTTGCAGCACCTTCAGTAAAGATCCCTTCGTAGAAATTTATTTTGGGACCCAGCTTTTATCAATTGCAAATGTATGTCTGTTTTTTAAATGTATTCCCCCTAAATAGCTAAAAATTTAATAATCTCAGAATATGCTTTTACAAACTAAATCGATTAAATCGTTTAAATACGATATTAAGCCATATTTGTTGAAATAGCTTAAGTGGCATAATATAAGATTTTCGCGTTTTGACGAAAATCTATAATTTATAATCTTTTGCATGATATGTAAAAATTTCATAGGCGTACTCAAAACTGTTACGAATTTACAGTAAAAGCATTTGTAGCTTAAAAAAATATTCTTAATATAATTATATACTAAATTTAAAACATAAGTAATTAATAGAAACCTTTCTCTGGCAAAATTTTAATTTTACCACTTAACCTTTTTTCGCGGTCATGGCTCATAATATAAAGCAATTGGAAAAGCTCTAATAATCTAATTATAATATTTTTCACTCTTATTTTAAAAATCTTGCCTTCGGCCTAAATCGTAAATATGTTAATTTAAATTATACAGCTTCACTCAACTAAAACCAACAACACAAAAATTAATTTCATATTCAAATTTTCCATTTTCCATATTTTTTTGTTATTGCTGTTGATGTTGTTGTTGTTGTTGTTGTAAAACAACCCATTAAAGCCTCTAAAAAGCAAATCAATTTAACACTTTGTTGTGTGAATTATTTATATTTTAATATAGCAACAAAATGAACCAACATAATCAAGAGCAGCAACAACAACAAAAACGAAAAAAATAAATAAATAAAAATAAATAGAATAACAACAACACTGTTAATAACAATGACAATGAACACAGAAATTTATACAAAATTACTTTTTTAACGTTTTGTCAACGCCTCCTCCACCATCCATCCCCTCCTTTTAAACCCTTTTCAGTATTTCCACTAAAAAATCATTAACATTTTTGCATACTTTTGTGTAACAATTTCGTATATTTTATATATAAATTTTTTTTATTTTTTTTTTTCTTGAAATCCCTTAACTCTAATAAATGTAAATTTAAATTTAAAACTAACAAGACAAAGTACATACAACATAATTTTCAGTACCTTTAACAATTTGAATGAGAATGAACATGAAAAAAGCTTAATGCGACAGCATCGAACCCAGCACACTTTAAAGAGAAGGGTATACAATTTATATGATACAGAATGAACAACAAATACTACAACAACAGCACAGTTACAATACAAAAAAAAAAAAAAAAACTCGTTAAATCCTTAATATTTCCACAAATTGCCAAGTTGAGAAAATTTGTGTATATAATGTAAATCTACAACAGCCAAAGCCAGCTCAGGCATGCTACAATCTTCTGGCACAAACACACACACACACACACACACACACATACATACATCCATACATATTAGAACATCTAACCATAATACCGCGTCTTCATCATTCACGGTGTACGGCAGTGTCATATAAATCCTTTTAATATTAAATAAATGTTATTTCCCAAGCATTTGAGAGAAAAGCATGTTAACTCGAAAAGTAGGTGGGTGGTGGCATAAAAGTTGAACATATTTTTTTTTTTTTTGTTTCATTATCAAATAATAATTTACCTTATTTTTTACTGCTCAGCTCATAGTTTAAAGTCATTTGTATGACTTTAACTAGGTAACAGAGAGGTTGGCTGGAGGGGGTCTGTAATTTATTATTTTCTTTTTTTTTTATTATTGCAAATGAGAATTTAAGCGAATTTGTTTGGTTTTGTTAGTGCATGCAACTGTTAGCTAAAGCAAGCGCTTAATGTCTGCATATTTTATAAAGGCTACAAATTTTCTTTTTATAGAAAATTTAAATTTATTGAAACCAAAGAAAAAATTTACAAGAAGTTAGTTTTCGCAGTGTAAAAATCGATCATCCGTCATTTAAATGAACAGTTTAGAAATGTTTAGTACAAAAAAAGAAATAAATTTTGTAGCAGACATCTTATACATATATTAAAAGAATTTATGAACACTAACGTCAGTCCGTCTGGCCGTTCTATCCGGGCAATTTCCTTAATTTTTTTTTTTAAATGAAAGGTATTTAGACACAGATATGTCATCAAGCATTGGAATTTACTCAACTCCCACCTTACTCAAGTTATACTTTTTTCAAGATTTTTTCAATATTTTCCTTCACTCAAACCTCTATCACTAGAGTTCTAATTAACGCAGGCTCTTGACATAAGTCTAAGAACGCTCAGTGGATCAAGCTCTTTCTTTTGAGCTATTAACTGATTAAATTTGTAGGGTTTGAGGAAAGTTATGCGTGGACAATCAACTTTACTTTTACTGTACGTTAACTTCTCTTAGCATATTTTGGCATTACTGTACGTTAACTTCGCTTGGCAAATTTTGGTATTATATTACAAAAAATAATATAATATAAAATAATGCTGCGAAGCACTGTGGCTGAAATTATGATTTCATTGGCCAAAAGTATAATTTTTTTTGTCACCGGTTTTTAAAAATTTGAACACCTTTTTGTAGCTAGTATATCCAGATCAAGGTAGCCAAAAAATTAGGTTAATCTATCGCTAATTGTGGGCGTGGCATGCTGTCAAACTCAACTGTTTTTTTAATTTCAGAAAAAGGTGATTTTTTGTTGCTTTTTATCAAAAATAAATGGTTACTACTCGCAAGCTGTCATCGTTAATGACCGACGGTCTTTTTCATAATGTTGGTAGGATTATAGTTTTTAATCGTTGTTAGTGGTCATAGCTCTACCGTTTAATATTAGGGGCACTATGAAATATTCATGAAACTACTATATTTTTCTCAAATTTCAAATTTAGTGGAATAGAACTTGTAGCGAACAAAAGCGAACAAGAAACGTATACCATCCATAGAAAGACGAAAGTGTCCTCTTTAACCATATATATACTTTTGCACCCGTGACGACCCGTGGTTAGAACACTTTTTTCATTTTAATGAAATAACTCTAAAACAAAAATTCAAATTACGATAATTTAAACAGCCCTATCAGTACTCGCATACAATGGTGTATTAAATTTGTGCTTTAGGTATTTTATAGCTTACAATAGTCATTACGTGTTCTATTACCAGTATATGTTTCAAAGTAAGAATGTCATTAGTAACCTGGTTTTTTTTATTATCATACCTTTTTTATACCTTTTTATTTTACCTAGAAACATAGTATGATGGCTTATGAGAAGGCTTATAAGAAAGCGACATTTGAATACAAACTCAATTGCTCAAATATATTTCAGCAATAACAGTCGCAAATAAAAATATTCAGAAAAATATGGAGAGCTTCAGTTATAAAGAACTGGCCGAAGAGTATTTTAGAAACAAAAAACAGGAAGATGTTCTTAGTTACATTAAAATAAAATTATATTATTAAAATCGTGTAGCACCGAAATACAAGAGCAATTATCTAATTTCGTCAAAGCACTAAAAAAACGCTACAAAGAAGTTAGCTACTGTAAACAAAATGTTTATATAAAAAGTGCAAACTGGTTAGAAGACCAATTTACTGTCGCTGCAAAAACAGCAAGCAAGATAAGGCTGGAAGACCACGCAAATCATTGGACAACTGCAGCAATAGATCTAAGAGTCGGAAACTTAAAGATGTTAACGATGAAATTGGTTGTACAAATATAAAAGAATATTTCCTACATCAATTACGATCACAGAACCAATTAACAAAAGTGGATATCATTGAAAAAGTTGTTAAAGCTAGTCCAGTGAGAAGTATACCAACCAACTCCGAGCGATGCAAAACAGTTCACAAATGAGGATTATTTCTGGATTCGAAATTAACAAAACAGCAATATATTCAGCTCAGATTGCGTGCGATTGAAAAAGGCTCAAATATGTATCCAGCATCACATAACGACTGTTAAATGGACTGTTTGCCATCAAAAGACACTACAATCACACAAATTTCGGCATAGGTACAACTACAATCTCTACTCGATCTCACAGTCGAACGCTTGCTTCAATCAATACAATGAAATGAGTTAAAGAAATATGGAAACACAAAGTTAATTCTTTTTTGTAAATGAGGATGCGATGGTTCTTCGGGACAGAAACAATACAAACAAGTAGTATGTGAAAATATTTCGGACTCAGATATGTTCGTGGTATCAGTTGTACCATTGCGATTGAAAAAGATTTTGGAAGATTCCGAGCCTTCGACTAGTACAATGCAAACAATAGATATTTGGAAAAATGAGACACCATCTTCTACGAAATACTGCAGGCCAATCAAATTTGAATTCAAAAAAGAATCTCGTGATGCCACTAACAAAGAAGTTAGTGATATCAAGGCCCAAACTGCAACACTACAGCCATTGCAATTACAGTTAGACGGGCAGCAAATTAAGGCAAACTAGAGTAAAAGTAGGTCAGGCTGCATCCAGCTGCATTATATGCCAAGCAACATCAATCCAATTAACTCAAGTCCCGACAAAATCATTAGATAATACCGATGCATATGAATTTGGATTTTCACCACTACATGCAAGAATACGACTTATGGAACACATACTAAAAATCAGTTATGATTTGGATTTGGGGTCTTCAGGATCAATAAGAAACAACGAAACCAACAAAGAGTTCAAAAGAGAAGTTCAAAAAAGAAACATGTTCAAGATGAATATCGCAAATTTGGATTGATTATAGATCAGCCAAAACAAGGGTCAGGCAATACAAATGATGGCAATACCACAAGAAGATTATTACGAAACAACAGGAGTGGGTTCAAACCTTATTTTCAGATTTAAAATAATCCTAGAAATACTTGTGTGCAATGAAGAAATTATCTCTATAAAATTTGGAGATTATGCTAAGGAAACTGCAAAATATATACAACCAACTACCCATGGAGAAATATGTCTGCAATAGTTCACAAATTCCTTTATCATGCAGAAGATGTCATTAAATATTATTTGGTGCTACTTGGAGATCTATCAGAGGAGGCTCAGGAAAAAAGGAGTAAGGATTTCAGATAGAGAGCACAATACTAGAAAAATTTCACGATATTCCACAAATGAAGGTCTATTTAATATAATATTGGCGACGTCAGATCCGTTCATTTCCAGTATTCGAAATCAATGGAAAGCGGAACATCGGGATTTAGATGAAGCAGACAAAAAACTGCTAAAGAACAGAAATAACACAGAACAAAATATGGAATATTTGCAATCAATATTTGAGTCAAATAAATAATAATTATAATTGCCTTTCATTGTTATTTAAGTACGAAAAATATAGTATTAGTAAAAAATAATAATAAACGGAACCTACCATTGTTACAAATGCAATTAAAATCTATTGCAGTTTTTATGTTTAAAACGGTTTTGAAAATTATCAAATTTGACAGCAAAAAATAATAAATTTTTCCGTAGTAATATCAAAATTTTTAGATAATATTGTTAACGTTTTTTTTTTAGGGTAAATATTCTTTGAGTGTAAACAAATTTGCAAATTTGTTTATAAAAAATTTTTAATTTTTCAGTAATAATAGCAAAATCTCCAGTGGATTTTACTCCTTTTTTTTTTTTGAGTGTAAAATTTTTTGAGTGTAACATTAAAAAAATCCAATTATTACAAAAAATTTTTATAATTATTATTAAAATCCATATATTAAATTTTTTTAATAAATAAGAAAATAATAAACACATATTTCACTCTAAAGTTAAAAAAATCGAAAGTTCAACTTTGACCCAGAATTCCTTAAAAGTCCTCAATTCTAATGTAATTAAAAGTGAGTCAAGCTGAACTTAATATCTATCCAATAAGAAAAAAATTACTTAAATGTTTTGATCGGTTCAAAAGTTACAGAATTTTGGCCAATGAAAAACGATTTTCAGCCACTGTGCGTCGTTTTTATACCCTATACCACTATGTGGTTTGGGTATAATGACTTTGTGCTGCTGTTTCTAACAACCAAAAATATTTGACCTACATCCATCTTTAATTATACCGATCGAATCAGAATCACTATCTGATTCGATTTAACGATGTCCGTCCGTCTGTGTGTCCATGTAAAGCTTGTAATCAAACTGCAGGTCGCAAATATGAATATATTTTGATGAAGTTTGGTATTTGATCTTTGATCGGCCATGGGATAAACGCTGTTGAAATTGGTGAGAATCGGTCCATGTTCAGACCTAGCCCCCATACAAATGACCCCTATGAAAGCAACATATATTGCCACAAGATCCAAATTATCATACAAATCTTACTCAAATGAGTAGTCTAAAGATGATCCCTATGGGACAACTCTTATCTACAACTCCGATCTTCACTTAAATCTATCAAAAAACAAAAATATTGCACTGATTCTTCTCAAATTTTGTAAAATACAAGAGACTTTACCAAACATGGTCAGAATCGGTCCATTTTTGGGCCTAGTCCCCATATAGATATAGCATCCGATATGAACTTTTTCATGTCTGCAGCCAAAAAAATTAATAAAAATCCCACTCAAATTTGGTTTATGCTTATTTTCTATATCCAGTAAGTTGGGTCTGAGAGATAGGGTCTCTAAACACATGGTCTAGACCGACTATAATTTTCTTACTTGTTGTTTTTAAATTTGTTTATTTTATATTAAACTATTTGACAATTACTTTTGGACCGTGGTGTACATTACTTTGATGCCAGCATTGAATTTTTTTTTTCTGAGGCTCTATATCAATTAAATCAGCCATTTTCTCGATGTTTTGAAATCATTGGTGAATCTTTGTGGTATCAAAACTATAAATAATGGCACATAAATTAATTATAACGAGTTTAGTTGACTTTCACTTGCAAAGAACACATGCGAAATCGTAATAAAATGCATATCAAAATACTTATTCCTAAACAAAAGCCTGCTGTCTGCTCTCATTGTTATCAGCAGAAGGAGAGTCCACAAAGTTATGGACAAAGTGTAAGTGTTGTTATTGATATGCCTTTTGTTAAGATAGTCAAGAGAAAAATTTGACAAAATAATAATGGCAACGACTTTATATTAGGTATTTTTGAATAAGTGTTATTTTGCATGAAAAACTAGTATTTCTCCCCCCTTTATACAGTGATAATTATGGCAGTAGAGGAAAAAAAAAAATGAAAAATCGCCCAAAAAAATTCCATACAAAATTGGGTTAAATTTCATGTGCAGAAACACCCAAATTTATTGGGTTTTTTTCGCTATTTTTGGGCTTAATTTCGTTTAATAAAATTGGGTAATTTTTCATTACGAATAATCACCAAAAAATAACATGAAAAATGGCCCAAAATTGTTCCATTTGGAGTTTTCAAACAACTGTTGGCAATTCATGTTGATTACTTTGATGAAAAGGTACGTACGTCTTTATCCATAAATGAGAAGGATTAGCTTTGTTTGGTTGTAAATACTTTGGATATAAAATATAGTACAGAAACAAACTGAAAATGAAAAATTTTTTAAGAAAAATCGTGCGATTTTTGGACAAAATTAAAAATTTTTCGGGGAAAAAGCGCATAAAGAAATTTAAAAACAAAAACTAACAAGTTAAAAAATTATAGTCGGTCTAGACCGACTATACGATACCCTATACCATGCGTTTAGAGACCCTATTTCTCAGGCCCAACTAACTGGATATAAAAAACAAGCATAAATCAAATTTGAGTGCAGATATGAAAAAGTTCATATCAGATGATACATCTATATGGGGACTAATCCCAAAAATGGACCGATCCTGACCATGTTTGGTTAAGTCTCTTATATTTTGCAAAAATATATACAAACAGAATTTGAAAAGAATCCGTGCAATATTTTTGTTTTTTGATAGATTTAAGTGAATATCGGGAAGCAGCTCTATATGGGGCCTATGACTAAGATTTGTCCCATAGGGATGATTTTTGGACTACTGATTAATGGATGTAATAAACACATACAAACCCAATTTGACTAAGATTTATATGATAATTTGTATCTTATGGCAATTTATGTTAATTTCATAGGGGTCATTTGTATGGAGGCTAGGTCTGAACATGGACCGATTCTCACCAATTTCAATAGCGTTCATCCTATGCCAACTTTCATCAAAATATATTCATATTTGCGACCTGCAGTTTGATTACAAGCTTTACATGGACACACAGACGGACGGACGGACTTCGTTAAATCGAATCAGATAGTGATTCTGATTCGATCGGTATAATATTTTTGGTAGTTACAAACAGCAGCACAAAGTCGATATACCCAAACCACATAGTGGTATAGGGTATAAAAATGAAACATTTTTACAAAAAATCGCGCGATTTTTGTAAAAATTTTTCGACTGAGGCGCTTTGGTCAAAAGCAAAAACTAAAAGTATAAAATTTTGACAAAAATTCGCGCGATTCTCGTTCTCCACAATAGAAACAAAATGAATCAATATATCTTACAAATAACTGTAAAAACGCTAATTGTTTTCTCCCAACAGATATTTTCCTTCATATTTGTTTTAATGGATAAAACCAAAAAAGTGTTACGACCATCTGTTCAGTTATTTACATAAATAATAATGTATTTAATTTGGAGGCATACAGTTTCATGACCGACTTTGAAACTGCATTGCAAAGTTCTTTAAAAAAAAATTCCTAACGCAAAACACTACGGTTGCTGGTTTCATTTCTACCAAGCAATTAGGCGCAACATCTCACAAAAATTCAGAAATCTCGCAGAGTACATTAGACCAAACAAAAAGTGTTCTCAAGTGTACCATAATTTTTGTCGTTTCCTCTCCTTCCGCCAAAATCCATTCAGAAAATTTTTCTGCCTTCAAATTAAGTACACGTTCGACATCTGCTATCGAAGAATACAATGGCATTTGGGTCGTCTAATACAAAAACGAGCACATTTCTTAAAATTTGTGGGAGTTTTTCGGGATGAAGAATTTTCGAAAAGCAGGGCTATGAAGCTTTTCGTCGAAAGTGGTGGCATACTTGGAGGAAAAAGAATAAGGCGACAATATGCGGAGAAAACACGTTTAATATTAGAGGCTACAGAAACTTTGGAAGAAGGAACTATAACTATCACTTCTTTCCTTACTCGAATGGTATTTACCAAAAATAAAATATGCACCGATTGGGAGCCTTACAACGATATATTTGAAAGTGAATCGGAGGAAACAGATGTTGAAAACGAGCCACCAGAAGAAGACAACAGAAGTTCAGGTATGCGAAATGCATAATAGGCCTGGAGCAATCTCCCAATGCAGTATTGTTGCCTTGCCGTCATTTGAAATACTGCAATGAGTGCGTACTTAAATTGCAGGCAAAAAGTTTGGCTGACGGCTTAAACCAGTATTTCTGTCCATAATGTCGCGCAGCTGCTGAAGAAGCAATGAATGTTTTCATTTGAAAATAAAGAACATTTTTCATAAGTTGGGTGATTTTTCTTTTATTTTAGGCAAAAAATCGTTTTTCATATTTCGCTGATTTTTCGTTTCTTTTTGGGTTGTTTTTCCTTTTTTTTTTTTGGCGAAATTTCTTATTTTTATTTTTGGTGATTTTTCATTTTTTTTGGGTAATATTTCATTTGGGCGATTTTTAATTTTTTTTTTTGGCGATTTTTCTTTGGGCGATATATCCTAACGCCATAATTTTAACCAATTTCTTCCCAGTTTCGTACTTTTATCATTTTAAGAAATTTAATATAAATCAAAATAAAATTTTGCTATCAAATCAACTATTTGTTTATTGTCTTCTACTTAAAATGTTACTAAAACTTATTACCGGTTGGATAATTTCTGGAATTTTTGGAACTCAACTTAAACATTAGAATTTCAAAAGTTTTATAGAAAATCACAAGTTCGTTTTTGTTTTTCGTCAGAAGGAATATTGTTGTTACTGGAAGTCCTTATAAATATTTTAACAACACACATCTAAGCTTAGCAGACATACTCGGTACGTATTACGTTTCTGTTACTTAAAGTGTAGCAGGTGTGGTTGGTGTAACAAAAAAGGTGTTATAAAACAAACAATGCTAAATTAAATGCAGCCATATGTAGCTGTCAACAGCTTTTAATTACATACTGCTGCATACATTCAGTCGTTTAGCGTTGCAACAAAAAACAATGTTGCATGTTTACAACGATGTTAAAATTATTACATACATATACATCTACATATATATTGCCAACTAACTAACACCTCACTCCTGTTTTCGAGGCGGCAAAAAGAAGAAAAAAAAAACAAAAGAACCTTTTAACACTCCCGCCCCATTTATAATATACTGGCATCCTCTTGCTTCACTTAATCCCCTGTTCGAAATGTTGAAAGTTATTTTGCTTGTGGCATTTAACTCATAGCAATAATGGTTAGCATTTTACAAATTTGTTGCATAACAAAATACGTACACACACACACATACACAAAAGGATGTGTGACTATATACATATACAAATGGCTTAAATTCATATACCAACACTTGCTAAGAAGTTTTGTAAACCGAGTTTAGTGCTTAAACTAAGTATCGTATCAACAACAACAACAACAACAACAGTAGTATAGAAAAATATAACAAAGCAACAACAGCAACGACAACAACAAATATATAAGGACACATGCAAAGTGTTTGGTGCGTGTGTTTGTGTATGTGAGATCCACGTTTCACATCCGGCTATGCAGTTTATATAAACAAGCACAGCACCAGTGCAGCGGGAACAGTGCACAGCACATCACTAATAATAATGCTCGAAACATGATTGTCTTAATGGGATAAACAGCGTGATTACAAAACGACGTTTTGTGTAACCGTTTACCAAGTTGCTGCAGCTGCAACACACGCACTCAGACAGCCAGCCTTACACATACATTTATACATATGAGAGTATGTTATGTGTACATACGATTTACCAACAACATTAAACAACAAAAACGTTTTACACATGTATTTTTGCTGTGTTTTGGCATGTTGAAATGGACTTTGTTTACTTGGTTTTTGGCCACTAAACAACATGGAAACAAGAAAACCAAACTTACATGATTATTATAAAATAATAAAAAACAAGGAAAAGACGAAAACCAGTGAGAAATTTTTTATCGGCTAAGAACGACTTTTTGGAATGCTATATTACAATATATATTATATAACACATAGTCTACGGTGCTTTTGTAAAGTTTTTCTCTGCCGGAGCTTATTGAAATGACTGGCATAATGATAATAACTAGCAGATTCCTGCACTTGAAATTCAAGTGCAATTTCTATGCAAATTTATTTTTCAACTTAGCCAATTCACAAACCAACGCTTTTTTGGTTTATTATTATTGTAAATGAAGATAACAAACTCATTAACAAACACATTAACAAATTTAATAGACACTCATAGCATATGTATAATTTTTTTAATGTGTTAGTAGCAACTTTAAATGCAATTTACTAAAAATTAGGAAAAAAATTTTAAAAATCTGTAAATTTAGTGAACACCTGAAATGAAATACCTTTCAAATAATATACGTTTGGTCAAAATCGGGATAAAATGGTAGAACGAAACATCAGTAACAAAAAATTGCCTAGCCTAATAATATTATAGATCTTTAAAAATCTATAATTTTTTTGATTTCACTGTCTTCAAATTAAAAGTGACTTTTGCTATGAAATAAAAAATTTACATTCTTCCAAATCAATTCCATCGTCTTCAATGCAGGCGCGGATCCAACACAACCGTGTGGGGGGGGGGGGGGGGGAATTTTTGACAAAAAAAAAATTTGTACTTATAAAAGTTTATTTAAAAATTAGATACTTATAAAAAATAAAAATTAAAAAACAAAACAAAAACTCAACAAGTTTTTCAATAAATTCATTACCAATAAAATAACAGTTGTTGATATAAAATAATTTTAATTATTTACCTTGTTTTATAATTAATTATATAAGTTTTTAAAAGAATTAACACTAGAATGACAAAATATTTATATTTTAAAGCAATAAAAAAAAATTACAGATTATAGTTTACAAAAGTTCAACCAATAAAATTTTTATAACAAAATCATTAGATAAGCATTATTAGGTACAGTTTATATACTTACTAACAGATTCCTGCACTCGAAATACGAGTGCAAATTTCTAGGCAAATTTATTTTTCAACTTAGCCAATTCACAAACCAACACTTTTTTTTGTTTATTATTATTGTGAATGAAGATAACAAACTCATTAACAAACACATTAACAAATTTAATAAACACACACATAACATAAGTAAAATTTTTTGAATGTGTTAGTTGCAACCTTAAATGCAATTTACTCAAAATAAGGGAAAAAATTTAAAAATCTGTAAATCTAGTGAACAGCTAAAAAGAAATACCTTTCAAATATTATACGTTTGGTCAAAATCGGGATAAAATGGTAGAACAAAACATCGGTAACAAAAAATTGTCTAGCCTATTAATATTATAGATCTTTAAAAATCTATAATTTTTTGATTTCGCTGTCTTCAAATTAATCCCCTAATCACTTAAGATAAATTTTTTTTGAAAACGTTGAAATAGCTTTCAGCAGACCATTTCCAGAGTGGCCGCCAAAGTGCTTTGCCACTCAGATTTTATCTCCTCAATCGATTCAAATCGCTGTGTCCGGAGTGAAATTTTGAGTTAATTGAACAAACAGAAGTCACACGGTGCTAACTCAGGCAATTACGGTGGACTGTCGTGAGTCGAATCTTGTGCACCAGGGTCTCGAAGAAACAATACAGAGTTAGACGATGCATTAACAATGTTTCATTGACATGCTGAGCAGTTCGCATTTTGAAATTATCAAAACCGGTTCATTAGCTCCCGAAAAGAAACCGAGTTTTCTATATTGTTCTTGTTGTTGCTGTTATGCTAAATTTTGTTTCTTGTCTGTACGAGCTGTTGTTGTTGTGAAATTGGGGAGCTGCTTTATATGGGGACTATGACTAAAAATTTTCCTATATTGTTTGTTTTAGGACTCATGATTAATGGATATAATGAGCACACGCAAACCCAATTTCATCGATATCTATATGATAATTTGGATCTTATGCCAGTTTAAGTTGATCTCACAGAGGTCACACGTAGGGGGACTAAGTCTGAACGTGCATTGATTTTCACTAATTTCAATAGCTTATGTACTAAATTTCATAAATATATATTCATATTTGCGACCTGTAGTTTGATTACAATTTTTACATGGACACACAGATGGACAGACAGACAGACGGATGGACGGACATCGCTAAATCAACTCAGAAAGTGATAATGAGTCGATCGGTTTAGTTACAAACATCCGCTAAAACTCATTATAACCTGATCATATCATAGTGGTATAGGTTAAAATCAGAAAAAATGTAACCATAACTTATTTTTTATACATTATAAAACTGTAATTAATTAAGAAAAAAAATTCTTTTTCCCCTAATTCAATAAAAAAAAGCTCTTGAAAATGTTCCCAAAAAGGAACGAAACGTTGGGCAAATGATAAAATAAAAGTTGTTTTATTTCCATCACTAGCCAGGACCAGTAAGCTCGTATAAATTTCGTAATCCACACGAACATTTTTCTATCACGTATTTTTTGTTTCGAACACACATAAACCAAACAGATTCTAGTGTAGCTTTATTTTAAGTTCGTTTATTTGCACGTGTACTGCTAAAAAAAAAAAAAAACAGAACATGTTGTTTATCGCGTGCATCTAAAAATTAAAACATTATTCACTTGCGATCGGCAAAATCTGAAACACCCCTATAATAACGACAACAATTGTTTCAACCAAATTTATTTTTAAAAAATCTAAAATAGTTCATTAGCAGTTATAAAAAAATAAAAATAAAAAGGTAGTAATAAAATTGAAAGCCGAGAAATTTTATATATTGTTTATTACTTAATTTCTTTTTTTTCGATCGCGAGTGGATAGTGTTTCAATTTGAAAAATTTGAAGAACATGTTCTGTTTTCTTAGCAGTGCACGTGCAAGAAACCGAACATAAAATATACCACATCTGTGTGACTTACGTGTGTTCGAAACAAAAAATACGTCATAGAAAAATTTTTGTGTAGATAACGAAATATTAAAACGAAACACAGTCAGTGTACAAAATTTAGAATTTAGAATGTGTTGGCTGCTTTAGAACAGAACATTGCGTGTTTGATGTGTGTATTTTCTGAAACTTGGTTTTTACTCAAAACAAAAATACTAATTGCATCAAAACATGATAAATTTTGTAAAAAATATAAATTAGGAAAATTGGAAATGTGTTCAAAATAAAAACTTGTAATATGGACATTTTTTTATAAATTCAATTTTAGAGTTCTTAAAAGAAAAAATGTTGCAAAAAAAAATATGAAAATCTGATAAATTTTTAATTATATTACAACATTTAAACAGTTATTTTATTTTTTTGATAAATAGTTAGGTACTTTTTTAAGAAAATTTAATTGCTTATTATTATTCTTCTTCCATATTGGCTATTGTTCCATTTACTTCGTTATAACGAAAACTGTCCTATATCCGTGGTTTTCTAGAATAACCGCGTATGTCATAAAATCAAAATGTTCAGGGCAGCCCAGAAAACGTTATATTTGAAATTATGGGCTCGATATAAAGAGTTTAGAGCTTTTTATTTAACAGTCCTGTAGATATGGGCAATAAATACATTATATTAAAGTTTGAGTCAAAAATCTTCAGAGGAATAGATCCTAGAGAAGGACAAAAAACAATATGTAAATTACACTTAAAGTGTGTGCAGGTAAAACAGCTTATGTCGAAAAACGTCGTTTTCTTTGAAAAAGAAAACTACCAGTGCAACCACCCATGTAGACATAAGTTGGTGTTGCTTGAAAAATGGGGTTTTTTTCGTTCGTCAACAAAACGTTAACGGGACTTAGGATGAGAACATAACAACGTATCAAGAATAATAGTTACAAAAAATATCAGAAATAAACACACAAGTTTTTACAAGTGTTTATAAACTGAAAACTGATCCAAATTTTTTTTTTAGTAATAACAACGTATTTAAAGAAAAAACTTGAACAAATGTAAAGAGCGTTAAAAATTAATATATTTTTCAAAACTGACAAAAATGGACATACGCGGTTATTCCAGAAAACCACAGAATTATGTGACGTTAAGCAAAACAAATCATACTCACCCATCTAGCCAATATTGCAAACACAACGGCCACAATAACAACAACAATTACAGCTACAACGATATTTTAAAAACTTTTTAATATATTAACAATAACAAGAACAACATGGACAAATCATATTTTTTCAAGAGTTTTTTTTTACATTTTCATTAAAATCTCGGGAACTATTGAATTGATTTCTTTGATTTTAACAAGCAGAGTGCCCAGAATGTTAATGAAATATAATCACAAAAATGGGCAACCCAACTAAACTATTGAGGTCTTGATCGAGTTTTCCACAGACGGACAGACGGACATCGCCATAATAATACCGGTTGTTATAAGGATCTCAAATTTTTAAATTTTATGGGATCCACATTTTTTGTTATTTATAACAAATGGAATGACTAACTTAAATACACCCTCTGCACACTGTTGTGAAGGGTCTACACAAAAAAAAAATGGAAATAATACAATAAAATTGACCTGTTGCCTGCCAAAATAATGGGTCTGATAGTTTTGTGTTAATTTTTTTTTCTTTTTTAATTTAAAATTTGTATAATTTTTTTCTGACTTATTAAAATTAGTTCCATAAATTAAAAAATTTTACTCTTAAGCAATAGTCGTCTATGTCGGCGCCATAGTTCGCTCATCCTAATGTTGTTAAATCAATGTTTGCTTTTAAAAACAACATCATGTATTTTATGATTTTCTATTTATGTGCAAGATCTTTTAAGTACCTACAAAGTTTTGAATTGTTAACAAAAACAATAAGAGCGCAGTGATTTCACTCGTTCTTTTAAACAACATTTGTGACACAAAAAAAAAAGCAAACAAACGATTGCACACCATCATCATCAACATCATCTTGGCTGACGGCTAATGTTGTGATGGTCTTCCTCTATTTGTCTGTCTGTTTGTTGCCTGCTGTTGTATTTTGTTGCATTTTTGTTGTTAAAATTTTGTTTATTTATTTAAACATACTCGTATCACACAGCAATAGATTAAGTTTTCTCCATATTCATATGAATATATTTTAGCTGTGCACTACTATGTGTGTTTGCATTTTGGCATATACATGCATACTAACACACACACACACACACACAGCCAAACATTTGTTGTAGAGTAATGTTATTTTTATTATAGTCAATATGGCACAGAGATAAATGAAAAATGGGCTTAGAGTTGTTAAAATGTCATCAACAAAATGAAGACAAAATACAGAATTTGTTAATAGGACCATGATTTAAGGATAACAAGAACTCAACGTTTAATAATGAAAACAAAACAACAATAAATATATATAATTCTAAATATTTAAATATTTTGTGAAATATTTCGGACATCTGTATTTGACAGAATATGTATAATTCTGGATATTTTTATTATTTTTGTAGTTATATTAATTTCTGTGTGGCATTCTTTTTACTCTTCGACTTTACTAAAACTCTACGTAAGGAAAGTATTCGAAATTTATGGCAATATTTAAGAAATCTTCTAGTAACCGTGGATGATTTAAAGTTTATGTAAATGCAATTTTTATATGCTTCTGCAATTTTTAGAATTTGTTATATTACAACCATCCTCAAAATCGTTGATATTTTCTAAAATCATAAATGAAAAAAATGCGCACAGAAAAAATACTAGTTATAATTCCGTTTCAGTGCAATAAGTATCTATATTCTAATTAACAACTTTTTTCAAATGCCGCTGGATTTCTTCATTATCATAACTAACAAGTAAGAAAATTATAGTCGGTCTAGACCGACTATACGATACCATATACCATGCGTTTAGAAACCCTATCTCTTAGGCCCAACTAACTGGACATAGAAAATAAGCAAAAACCAAATTTGAGTGGGATTTTTATTATTTTTTTTGGCTGCAGATATGAAAAAGTTCATATCGGATGCTATATCTATATGGGGACTAGGTCCAAAAATGGACCGATCCTGACCATGGTTGGTAACGTCTCTTGTATTTTGCAAAAACATATACAAACAAAATTTGAGTAGAATCAGTGCAATATTTTTGTTTTTTAATAGATTTAAGTGAATATCGGGAATCAGCTCTGCATGGGTCCAAAGGGATCATTTTTGGACTACCCATTAATGGATGTAATGAACGCATACAAACGCAATTTGAGTAAGATCTATATGACAATTTGGATCTTATGGCAATTTATGTCGATTTCATAGGGGTAATTTGTATGGGGGCTAGGTCTGAACATGGACCGAATTTCACCAATTTCCCATGGCCGATAAAAGCTTACATACCCAATTTCATCAAAATATATTCATAGTTGCGACCTGCAGGTTGATTACAAGGTTTACATGGACACACAGACGGAAGGACGGACGGACGGACGGACATTGTTAAATCAACTCAAAAAGTGATTCTGATTCGATCGGTATAATTAAAGATGGGTCTGGGTCAAATATTTTTGGTTGTTACAAACAGCAGCACAAAGTCATTATACCCAAACCACATAGTGGTATAGGGTATAAAAATATAATTCGCATGGCATGAATGTAATTTTAATAGAAAAATAAGTTCCGTTTACTACTTAAAGTTTTTATAAAAATTATTACACTAATTCAATAGAGAGAACTAAACTCAATACACTAGCATTAGGAAATATCGCCCAAAGAAAAATCGCTCAAAAAAAAAAATGAAAAATCGCCCAAATGAAATATTGCAAAAAAAAAAAAAAAAAAATAAATGAAAAATCAGCAAAAAATAAAAATACGAAATTTAGCACAAAAAAAAAGGATAAACAACCCAAAAAAAAAAAAAACGAAAAATCACCCAAATATGAAAAATTATTTTTTGCCCAAAATAAAAGAAAAAAACACCCAAATTATGAAAAATGTTCTTTATTTTCAAATGAAAACATTCATTGCTTCTTCAGCAGCTGCGCGACAGTATGGACAAAAGTACTGGTTTAAGCCTTCAGCGAAACTTTTTGCCTGCAATTTAAGTACGCACTCATTGCAGTATTTCAAATGACGGCAAGGCAACAATACTGTATTGGGAGATTGCTCCAGGCATATTATGCATTTCGCAGTACTTGAACTTCTGTTGTCTTCTTCTGGTGGCTCGTTTCAATCGGTGCATATGTTATTTTTGGTATATACCATTCGAGCAAGGAAAGAAGTGATAGTTATAGTTCCTGCTTCCGAAGCTTCTCTAGCCTCTAGTAGTAAACGCGTTTTTCCGCATATGGTCGCCTTATTCCTTTTCCTCCAAGTATGCCACCACTTTCGACTAAAAGCTTCATAGCCCTGCTTTTCGAAAATTCTTCATCCCGAATAACTCCCTGAAATTTGAAGAAATGTCCTCGTTTTTGTATTAGACGACCCAAATGCCAATGTATTCTTCGATAGCAGATGTCGAACGTGTACTTAATTTGAAGGCAGAAAAATTTTCTGAATGGATTTTGGCGGAAGGAGAGGAAACGACAAAAATTTATGGTACACTTGAGAACACTTTTTGTTTGGCTTAATGTACTCTGCGAGATTTCTGAATTTTTGTGAGATGTTGAGCCTAATTACTTGGTAGAAATGAAACCAGCAACCGTAGTGTTTTGCGTTAGGAAATTTTTTTTAAAGAATTTTGCAATGCAGTTTCAAAGTCGGTCATGAAACTGTATGCCTCCAAATTAAATACATTATTATTTATGTAATTGAATAGATGGTCGTAACACTTTTTGGTTTTTATCCATTAAAACAAATTTGAAGGGAAATATCTGTTGGGAAAAAAAACAATAAGCGTTTTTAAAGTTATTTGTAAGATATATTGATTCATTTTATTTCTATTGCGGAGAATGAGAAACGCGCGAATTTTTGTCAAAATTTTATACTTTTAGTTTTTGCTTTTGACCAAAGCTCCGCAGACGAAAAATTTTTACAAATATCGTGCGATTTTTTGTAAAAATTTCTAATTTTTAGTTTCTGTTTTTAAATTTCTTTATGCTCTTTTTCCCCGAAAAATTTTAAATATTGTCCAAAGCGCCGCAGGCGATAAATTTTTACAAAAATCGCGCGATTTTTTTTTTTTACAAATTTTTCATTTTCAGTTTATTTCTGTACATATATTTTATGTCCAAAGTATTTACAACCAAACAAAACTAATCCTTCTCATTTATGGATAAAGACGTACTTACCTTTTCATCAAAGTAATCAACATGAATTACCAGCAGTTGTTTGAAAACTCCAAATGGAACAATTTTGGGCCATTTTTTTATTTTATTTTTTGGTGATTTTTCGAAATGAAAAATTACCCAATTTTACTAAGCGAAATTAAGCCCAAAAAAAAACGAAAAAAAACCAATAAATTTGGGTGTTTCTTCGTATGAAATTTAACCCAATTTTGTATGGAATTTTTTTGGGCGATTTAAAATTTTTTTTTTTGGGCGATTTTTCTTTGGGCGATAATTCCTACCGCCCAATTCACTATAACATGACTTATTCTTAAATACTGGTAGCTATATTTTCAATCGAATATATTTTCATAGATGGGACAAATTGTTGGTAAATATAATAAAAACATATTACTAACTTGAATTATCGATTTCAGTTAGAGCAAGGTAAAACTATACTTTTTACCTGGTTTGGTAGTTTTAACTAAAAAGAAAAGTGCATGAAAACTCTAAGTCAAATGATAACCGAATAATCGAAGAATTAAATTTATTTGCCAAATTTGAAATATTAAATATAAGAAAAGAATACTGCGAACAGAATTTTTAAATACAAAAGTCTCAAATAAAGAAAATAACATATTGTGTACAGCAAAACTGAAAATAAAAACAAGTAAGGAAATTATAGTCGTTCTAGTCCAACTATACGATACTCTGTGCCATGGCTTAGATTCCCTAGCTCTTCGGTCCAACTAATTGGATATAGAAAATAAGCATAAATCAAATTCGAGTGTCATTGTTATAAATGTTTTTGGCTGCAGTTATGAAAAAGTTCATATCGGGTGCTATATTTATATTGAAGGTATTGTTGAGTCCAAGACAACCGATGGTTATTTTTTCCGTGTGTTCTACTGTAGTTTATGAAAGTACCAGTTCTGACTTGAAGCAATTGGTCGATAAATTGTCTTTAGATTATATCTCCGTGCTCTGCACGATGCTTACATTCGCAAGGTTAAGCTATTGAAGAAGTCCCGTTTCGATTTATAAAAATTTTTGGAATTGCACGGTGATGGGGGGCGGCTTTAAAGGTACCGAAGCTGTTGCATCTACTGAAGGTGCTGTCATCGAAAGACCAGAAGGTTATGAACTGCCACTATAAGAATCTATTTAAGCGTTTAGTAGTATCGGCCACAAATAGATTTACATTCATTTTATATTAAAAAAGTAAAAAAAAATCGGTTGTCACAACGAATCCGTTTTCTCTGTGTGTTTTTATATATGTGAAGAAGTCAGTTGCAAATTTGATACAAAGTGTTTACATTATAAACAATAATTTAAAAAAATACAGGTGGAGCCTAAATTTGCCACATTCCCCATTTTGGTAATAAATTGAAATAAATGTAAAATTTTAGCTATATTTTTTTTTTAAAATCTGAAATCTTCATGAAATTTATGGTTTCTAACTTTGTTACTTAAGGTTATTTATTTATTTATTAGAATTTACTTATAATTTAAATTATAAGTTAATATGAAATAAAAGAGCGTTAGCAACAAAGGCCTTTGGCTCAACTAATTTAATAAAATGTAATACTAATCAGTAAAAAATTGATGAATAACAAATAAGATTAATGTTATTTAAGTGTAATGTAAAAGGGAAAAAGGAAAATAAACATATGAAATTTAAGCTAATTAAGATTAAGGGATAGCTTTTTAACTAACATTAAAATATTATATCTATAATATTAATAGGCAAGGCAATTTCTTGTGACCGATGTAAGCTTCACAGTTTTACCCCGATTTTGACAATAAATTCATCATTTGAAATGTATTTCTTTGTAGCTGTTACCAAGATTTACAGATTTCCATCGTGTAGAATATTTTTTTGGAGTTATGATCGTTTAAAGATGCTGCTAACACATATGTACATAAAATTATACAATGCTATGTGTGTGTTTATTAAATTTGTTAATGTGTTTGTGTTAATGCATCGAGTTTGGTTTCTTCATTTAAAATGAGTTGTATTGAGAAGCATAACTTTAGGGTCTTTATTGAATTCAAAAATAAAATTTCCTAGAATTTGCACTCGAATTTCGAGTGCTGGAAGCTGCTAGTATTTATAATTAGATAATCATTAAATAGTTCCAATTACACATAATTATTTTAATACCATTATAATGTAGGCAAAATTTTTATGTAAATAATTTATAATTATATTAAATTGTAAATATTTGTTAATTTCAGGAATTGATTAATATTTTTCAACTTGTTTATTGTTGGGTTTGATAAACTTTGTTTTGGATTTATGTCTTTGTCCATAAACTTGTGAATTTGGGGTACGTTATAAGGATGTGGCTTAAATTATTGGGATAGGGAACGTCGCAGTTACAAATATTTTGAATAAGGTAGGCTTTATAAATGACCATGTGATAGTTTGGTGTGACCTAAACGAAGCTTAATCATTTTCGAGCCATCAATTTTGCAAAAATAATTTGTAATGAATTTAAGATAATCAAATAGTGTTATTTTGGATCTATTTATTATTTTATACCAGTCAGATGTTGATGTAATAGTATCGTTAATAGATAGATAAAATTTATTTATGGATCAATTTATGTCTTTAATATTAAAATTTGGAGTAGTAATCAACGGACGAATCAAAGCATTTTTTGCGGTAATATCGGCTAATTCATTTCCTGTAATCCCTGAGTGACCAGGAATCCAGACCAAAGTGATTTTGGGGTGTCTATTTATTAATACTAGCAGATTCCAGCCCTCGAAATTCGAGTGCAAATTCTAGGAAATTTTATTTTTTCATTAAATAAAAACCCTAAAGGTATGCTAATCAATTACAGCCAATTCACAATTCAACACAAAAAAACAAACTCATTTTTATTACAAACACATTAACAAATTTAATAAACATACACATAGGATTGTATAATTTTATGTATGTGGTAGTAGCAACTTTAAATTCAATTTACTCAAAATAAAGGAAAAAATTTAAAAATCTGTAAATCTGAAAAACCGCTAAAAAGAAATACCTTTCAAATAATATACGTTTGGTCATAGTCGGGATAAAATGGTAGAACAAAACATCAGTCACAGGAAATCGCCTTGCCTATTAATATTTTCTGATAGTTGTGGCATAGTAGTTATGGTTGTTAAAATTTTAAATTGATTTTAGAGATGATAAGGAATCAGTGCAAATTACGAAATTACCACGTTTGTTGTTAATAAACTTGGTAGCTTCTAGAATAACAATTAATTCGGCAGAAAATATTGAAGTATAACTAGGTACAATTGAGGACTTAACAATATGTTGTTCTGTTACGATACTGAATCCACCTGAATCTTCGTTTTTTCGAACCATCAGTAAAAATGAAATGGTGATTTGAAAAACGTTCTCTCAATTCATAAAACAATGTTCTAAGCTGAGATGACGTTGTTTGGGATTTGGAGAATTTTATAAGGGATAAGTTAGTTGAGTCCTCTTTAAGTGCCCATGGTGGTTCTAATTTAGTTATCAATTTAGTCGGATATTGCAAAGGTAAATGCGGTGAATTACAATTTTCTAGTAATCTTTGTAACGTTGATACAATTTTATATTTTTCCCTATTTACTATTTGTCTTATTGGGGTGTCATTGTTATTAATAATTGATTTGAATAATTTCGATCTTGACAATTCTCTTTGAATTTTCAAAGGTAAGATACCTGATTCGAGAGGTGTAAAAAGCACCTATATATGTTCGAACTGATGCATTTATAATGCGATTTTGGAGGGCGTAGTTGCTTGTTGATAAAATAATTGATCTAGTAATAGATATCAATGTAGTCTTATTGCAATTAAACTTATGACCGGATAAGCATTTTATAATATTAAGCTTTCTTGATAATGATGAAACGAGATACTCCACATGGGAGTTCCATTTATATTTTTTGTTAAAATATAGACCTTAAATTCTTAGGTCATTAACTACTTGTAACTGAAAGTTGTTGAGTTGTAAGTCGGGCTTACATTGTCTTTTTCTACAAAAATGGATTAATTTGCTTTTCGAGGGCGATAGTACCGCTCGCGAGTAATTACACTATTTTGTATTTTTGAAAAAATTTATTAAATCTCAAATTTATTAAAAAAAGATGTAAAAATTTAAGTAGTTTAAAGTGGTTAGGACGTTAAACATATACTTTATAAGAGTTGGTACTTAAACCACTTTTTTAAAAAAAAATTTTTACTAGATAGAGATTTGGTACTTACGTACTACGAGTATTATAATTTAAAGATTTAACTACATATCGGTCACCGTCCAAAACTTTCGTCACTTTAAATGGACACTTATACTTTGGGTCTAGCTTTTTTTGATTGCGTTCTTTATTTTGTTAGAAAGCCAAGTCACCTACCACAAATTTGTCCAATCTGTCCTTAGGTCCTGGGAAATGTCAGAATCTATTAAATTGAAATTTACATCCTTAGGCGCAACTGCTTAACATGTATAAACAAAATAAGCCCTACTAAAACATAAATCCGCTGACGTCATATGCACAGCAATACCATGACAAAGTCCAATCACTATTTTATGACGCAAATAGGTTAGGTTAGGTTGGATGGGTCGCCCACCCGAATCTGGGTACACTTGCAGGCCATATGGTCCATTGTGATATACTTTAGAAAGTGCCGTAAGGTAGAGATAGCAAGAGAGATTAATGAGTACAGAAATATAGTGTAAGGGGTCTGGAAGATTAAAAAAAAAGAACAAGTAAAAAGGACCCCTTTCGTCCCTTATGCGTCCCTCCTGAACCAGCCAGATTCCCTCAAGAAGTGCGCAAGGTCGCCGAGTGGAACGTCCACTATGCAGCCCAGGTTATCGAAGAATCTTTGCCCTAGATATCTAAGGCACCGGTCCTTTAGTCCTGGACATTCACACAGCAAATGTTGCACTGACTCCCTCTCGTCCTCATCCATAGAGCTCCTACAGAAGTCAACTCGCTGGACACCTATGCGTTCAGCCATCCGTCCTATTGCACAGTATCCAGTGAGTACTCCCATAAGTAGGCTGATTGTCCCTTTACCAATACCAAGGACTGATTTCGTTCTTCTTGGATTAGGCAAGGGCCATAGGATTTGAGATAATCTGCAAGAGGTCAGATGCATCCACCTTGTCTTTAATTCAAGATCAGCTGCCTCTTGAATCAGATTGGACAGATCCGTTAGAGGGATTCTAATATCAGTGTCCATCGTTCCGCTCAGAGAAACTGAGCCTTTCCGTGCACACTCGTGAGTTAGCCCGTCTTCTTTGACCGCACTATGTCCTGGAACCCATATCAGCCTCACGGTATGCTAGAGAGCAGCAAGACTGTCCACGAAAATATTAATTATCTATTTCCCGTTCCAGAGAGAATGAGAATTGCGTGAATCTCGGCCTGAAAAACGCTACATTTGTTAAGTTAGTTAAGTTGCTCGGAGTAGACCCCTGAAACTGTACCCTCTTCCATCTTCGAACCATCGATATACACTGTGATAGCAGCCCTGTCTATGACAGAGTTTGTGGCCCACTCTTCCCTAGTCGGTATTTGGATCGTAGAATTACCCCCAAAGTTCATCACCGGTGACATATAATCGGTCAAATTGTTTCCGCTGTATTGTGCCGTGTCCCCAAGAGCTATATTCTAGCTTATATGTCGCAAATAAGAATCCGGCAAAACATAAAACAAAATTCTTCAAAATTTTGATTCTTGTATAAACGAAATCTCTGAACCAAAATCATAAAAAAAAATCTAAATATCTCACCAGAGTGGTGTATCAATATCACATAAGTCCCCTCGGCGATCTGTTCCAGCACCATCACCAATTTTTTGGCGGATAATCTTAGGGTAGCTTAATACATAGTGAGCAGTATCCTAACAGATGGAACAGGTCACATTCGGCTATACTGAGCTTCTCAGATTACTATTGTTGTCCAAATTTGAATCCTGCCTTGCCACAATTGAAGTACTGTATGCTTGACGATAATGTTGATGGCTTGTATCTTTTCATATCTGGACCACTCATGTCATTCTATGCAATAGCTTTCTTCTTTAAAAACAACATATCCTTTAGTTCTTGTTGTAGCGGATTTCTCTTACCATTATCCTCCGGTAAAAGTAACATGCACTCTAGGCTGAAACTTGAAGAATGTGTGTTAACACTGTGGAAATCGATATCTGCTGGGTTGACGAGTTTTTCCATGGAGACGTCAAAGACGTTATCATGTTTGCAGCATATGTCGATAAGCACTCGCCGTCCCTAGGTGGATTGTTATTTAAATTCATTAAAAATGCAGCTGCGTTTTCGGGGCAATTATATCCAGGTCTAATTAGGTCTAATTAAGCGCACCGGTAGGTGAGTAGGTAGCGTGCTCGCCTATCATGCGGGGGTCGTGGGTTCGATTTCCACCAGAGGCTTTGGTCTGTCGTTGCAAAAAAAAAAAAACAAAAAAAACTAGCCAAATTAGAATCTGCAGACAAGCCACTCGGTTTCGCGGAACTAGGCTTTAAAAAAAATCTAAAAATTATAGGATGTTCACCGAATATGCTTTTTGCGGCGACTTTTCAGAAATAAACATGTCCGCAATTGCGACCCAAGCCCGAGCTTCAGCCTTCTCAACATCTGGGTTAAATTCAGGCAAATTCGTATCAACGTTGAAAAATGGCTTTATTAATTAAACCTGCGACTATCGTGCTTGGAGGGCATCTTAAGTCAATCCCACTTCTAATGTCGTGTTTTAATTCATTTTACAATGTTTTATTTTAATTTGTTTAAATAATACAATGTTTTTTTTTAAATAATTTATTTTATTTTTAAATTTATTTGAAATTGAAAACGAGGCATTCCCGACATGCTACTACTTCTCTCTTTGACTTTTGAATATTTTCTGTTCTTGCTTTTTTAAATTCAGTAGTGCCAGTTGATTCTACCGAAGTTTTGGCATTAATGTCTTCGCTTGCCGTTTTATCTTATGAACTTAATCAGTACTCCGTCATATATGTATTTTTTTTTTTCCAAAATATACTACAGTTAACTAATTTTTATTTATTTTTTTGTGCATCTTTCTTTTCAAGGGTATTACTACGAAAGTCTTTCCGAGATTCCAAGGAAATTACCCAAAAGTTTTCTTATGAAGTTCCTTATTTCAATATTTGCTTTAAACATTACTTAAATTTCTCATCCTTATTTCTTATTGACACTTTTTACAATTTTCGATATGTATTTCAACATTTAACTGTTAAAATTGTCATTAACCTTTTCATAAAAATTTTTATATTTTAGACATAAACGCTAACTTTACGAGTTTTTGGTCTGACACATTTTCTATTTACAAAGACAGGGAGTTGAAAAAATATTAATTTTTATTTCATTTCATTTTTATCACTTTTTCTAGATGGTGACGAGAACGAAGAAAATATTTGTGGGTGGCCTGTCGGCGCCCACCACACTGGAAGATGTCAAAAGCTATTTTGAGCAATTTGGTCCGGTAAGTAAATTTAAACAAAAAAATTAAAAAAACTTTGTAACTGAAAACGTGAAGCAGGTCTGCTAGAAAACAATAAATAAATGTGTGCGAGTGTGTGTGTATAACTTAATAACTGTATATTAAGTACAATTTAATATTTTATCTGGACTAAAAATTGAGGAAGACACATTAAATTTATAACTTAAGTAATCACAATAAAACATTTATTACTGCTAAGACTTTTCAAAACAAAAAAAAAAAAAAAAAAACAAAAACCAACCACAAAAATATCAGACATGCTTTCGAATGGAACATGTTTTGTATTAGTAAATGAAGCCAAAATGAATTTATGATTTAAAATTTATTTTGTTAAGAGTGACAGACAGAGAGAGAGAGACTCATATAAATGTATCCAATTCATTTACAAAAACCTCAATTTTCTGACATTAGAATGACACTTATTTAAAATTCAAAATTTAATTATTTGTGCCCTTAAGTGCGTGCTATATAATATTCTTAAAAAATCAGGTAATAACATTATATCTAGCGATCAAATGAAACTTGATATAATTGTTTGTAAAAGTGAAAGGATTGGTAACTAAGTGTCACCCTTCTAAACAAACACTTCTGTCATTACATTTACAAACATGCATTTAATTTGTATAAATTTTTGTTTGGGTTCCATGCGATACGATATTTGAATTATTATCGATTGTAATGCAATGTGCCACACATTTAAGGAAAAGGACTTAAACTGAAGAATACTTATGCAAGTAATATATTGAATATTAAATTCGTTTCGAGAGGAGAGTACTTTTGTATGTACGTGGTACACAAAATGTCCATAAATAATTTGATTGACTTCTTGACAATACATTGTATGTACATGAATGACTGCTAATGTACATTACTTTTCCTTATTATGTTTTATATTTGTAAGAGTGTACGAGTATGTAGATATTTGTTTTTTTTTTGGGTATTTTTTGTTTAGTTTCCTTTAAATCATGTATAAACATGCAAGATGCATGCATGACACTGTTGTGCCATTGGCAAAGTACAATCGAACATACTTGCGAATGAATATTATTATTTATATCAATGTGCCGTAATCAAATATTAACTGTATGGCATAATGCCGATACAGTGGTGTAATTGATAATTGGGGTTTCGTTGTTGTAATTGAAAATAACAATTTTAGTAAATTTTTAATTAGTTTAAGGATATAAAATTAGAATTTTGTGTGGTAATTAAAAGGAGCAGTCCTTTAAGATATTTAGATAATTATCAAATTGTTATTTGGTTATATGTTTTTGTAGCCGTAAACATAAATATAGTTCACAAATAAATATGACAAATTATTTAAAATAATATATTAATACAAGCAGATTCCAGCGCTCGAAATTCGAGCGCAAATTTTAGGAAATTTAATTTTTTCATTATATAAAGACCCTAAAAGTATGATAATCAGTTACAGCCAATTCACAAATCAACAAAAAAAACAAACTCATTTTATTACAAACACATTAACAAATTTACTAAACACACACACACAGCATTGTATAATTTTATGTATGTTTTAGTAGCAACTTTTAATGCATTTTACTCAAAATAAAGAAAAAAAATTAAAAATCTGTAAATCTGCAAAAAGGCTAAAAAGAAATACCTTTAAAATAATATACGTTTGATCAAAATTGGGATAAAACGGTAGAACAAAACATCAGATATTATAGATATCATTTTAAAATTCATATCCATACAAATTTACTAGACGAATAAAATTCCAATCAATTTTTATTAACACTGAAGTTATAACTACTAGCAGATTCCAACGCTCGAAATTCGAGTGCAAATTCTAGGAAATTTAACTTTTTCATTTAATAAAGACGCTAAAGGTATGCTTCACAATTTAACTTATTTTAAATGAAGAACACAAACTCGACACAGTAACAAATTTAATAAATACACACATAGCATTGTATAATTTGATGTACTAGCAGATTCCAGCTCTCGAAATTTGAGCGCAATTTCTAGGCAGCTTTATTTTTCAACTTAGCCAATTCACAAACCAACACTTTTATGGTTTATTATTATTGTGAATGAAGATAAACAAACTTATTAATAAACACATTAACAAGTTTAATAAAACACACATAGTATATTTATAATTTTATGTATGTGTTAGTAGCAACTTTAAATGCAATTTATTTAAAATAAAGGAAAAAATTTAAAAAACTGTAAATCTGCAAAACGGCTTAAAAGAAATACCTTTCAAATAATATACGTTTGGTAAAAATCGGGATAAAACGGTAGAACAAAACATCGGTCACAAAAAATCGCCTAGCCTATTAATATTACAGATGCGTTAGTAGCAACTTTAAACGATCATAACTTCAAAAAAATATTCCAGGCGATGAAAATTGTAAATCTGGGCAACAGCTAAAAAGAAATACCTTTCAAATGATTAATGTTTTGTCAGAATCGGGGTGAAACTGTGAAACTTGCGTCGGTCACAAGAAGTCGCCTTGCCTATTACTATTAAAGATATCCTATAATACTAAGCGCACAGATTACACTGTGGAATATTTTTGGTACCAATTGTATGACCATTTATATTTTGGCCTTATCTTGACGTTTGTTTGCTTACTTTATCAGTTATAACTCAAGAACGATTGATGATTTCTTATTTCATTCTTCAACAAAATTGTAGCTAAGGCTTAAATAAATAATTGTTATTATATATATATATATATATATATATATATATATATATATATATAGTAAAAAGTACTGGCATATGTTCTGAAATAATATTAACAACAAACTGAGTCCAGCACTTTAAATTCAAGTACAATTATCTTTTATGTTTTAACTGTGCTGCAAAAGAAGCAAATTCTAAGATATTTATTTTTTCATTCAATAATTCATTAAATAGTGAATTTGCACAGAAGATATATAAATAAATAGGTTTGTTAATAAATAATTTTAAAAGAGCCGAAAGGTATGCTAATCAGTTTTAGCCAATTCGCAATTCAAATTATCAAATTTAATAAACACTAGCAGATTCCAGCCCTCGAAATTCGAGGGCAAATTCTAGGAAATTTTATTTTTTCATTAAATAAAGATCCTAAAGGTATGCTAGTCAATAATAGCCAATTCACAAATCAACACAAAAAAAAAACAAACTCATTGTATAATTTTATGATGTGTTAGTAGCAACTTTAAATGCAATTTCCTCAAAATAGAGGAAAAAATTTAAAAATCTGAAAATCTACAAAACGGCGAAAAAGAAATACCTTTCAAATAATATACGTTTGGTCAAAATCGGGATAAAAAGGTAGAACAAAACATCGGTCACAAGAAATCGCCTAGCCTATTAATATAATAGATAAGAAAAAAAAAAAAAGTGTTCAAACTCTCGGTCGCACCTCCTAGAAATATGCGAATAGCAAAAAAACTAAGAAATACAAAGTTTTGGGCCAATCAAAAAACATTTAGAGCTGGCTCAACGCGAATGAAAATTTCAAGTGTGTTTTTTATATGGGGAAAATATGAGTTTCTTTCAGATTTTACAAAAATTTCGTTCTATAGTTTAACTTTTTCGACGAGCTATTATATAATTCGGGATCAGTATTAAATTATCTTTTAAAAAAGCTGTAAAACTTCAAAATCGAATAAAAACTCGCCAAGAAATAGCAAAAGACCCAGACCACTTTTGTGCAAAAAAAAAAACTAGGTCATGAAATTTGATGGCATTTTTTTAAACTTTAAGAAATTAATTAAAGACAACATTTTGTTTTAGTTTCTAAGTACTCGGATATGAAGTATTGTTTCATTACCACCTTGTTATCCTAATAAGCATTGAGATTGAAAATGGAAATTTTTTTGATAAAATTTTAAAAACTCCTTTTTCAAGTTTTGAAAAATTTTCTTTAACAAAATTTAAAAAAATTTATCTAGCTTTTTAAAGTCTTATTATGTATGTTAGAGATTAACTATGTGAATTTTTAGGTAAATCCCTGTGCCAGAATTTTTTTGGACAGGATTTTACTTTTGCGGATTTCGAGAAAAATGGGATCTTTGTAAAATATTCTGTAAATATAGTATTTTTAAAAACTTTGTATCAAAAATTGATCACTTCTCTACTTTTAAATGTTATATCTTATGTTAGTAGCCTAGGGTTTCGGAAAAAATAATATGGCCCCATTAGCCCTTGTGGAATTGGGGTCACATATGACCCCAAGCTAATAAAAGACAATTTAATAAAAAATATTCGAATATTTTGTAAATACCAATGGCTTTTTAGATGCGATGCTTAAAATATAATAACCCAATGTGTGGAACTTCCGTTTCTAAAATTTGGGATATATCCGAGAACGTTAACCCATTATTTGCCAAGGCCAGCTTTGAGTTTTTAGATAAATATTTTTAAATAAAAATTACGGAAACGAGTTTTTCTGTTAAGCTCGATGAAACCACGATTTAGAATTTAAGAAAAATAATTCGGTTAATTTTTATTTATTTGACCCTTCAGTGCTCCTGGTTTCAGAGTAATCCTTTGTGATATATCTTTGGTGCAATTATTTGCAAATTGCTCGCGAATATAAATTTAAACAACTTTTAACCAATTTTGTTATAACATTATTTTATGAATAAAAACTATCTATATTTTTTTTTAATAACATAAGAAGATCCGCAATTGACCCAAAGTTAATAAAAGACAATTAATTTAAAAGAATATGAAATATTAAATTAATTCTATTTATTTTGGTGTATTTAAGGATGATTTAGTGTGCGATTCAAATTGTTTTCTGTAATCAGTTACTACTTGCAAAAGTATTGCATTTCATTAATTTTATATTATTATATTAATTTTATAGCTTTTTGAAAGGATAATTTAACACTGATCCCGAATTATATAACAACTTGTCGGGAAAAGTAATCTATAGAACGAAATTTTCGTAAAATCTAAAAAAAGTCATATTTTCCCCAATAAACACTTGAAATTTTCAATCGCGTTGAGCCACTTCTAAATGTTTTTTGATTGGCCCAAAACTTTGTATATCTCATTTTTTTTCTATTCTCATATTTCTAGGGGGTGAGACCGAGAGTTTGAACACTTTTTTTTATTTAGGGCCACCCTAGTCATTTAATCATTTACTGATCATTTACATAAAGCACTTTACTGCCAATTTTCTTTACGCAACAACATACTTATATTTAATTAATTTATTTTTTTTCCTTTCGATTTGTAAATTTTTTAAAACTTTACACTCATCAAAAATAAAACATTAGTTTCATTTATAAAAAACCAAGAACGTAAACAACAATAATAAATCTCGTTGCAGTTCTGATAGCTTTTAAATATATCGAGGATATACATATGTTTAGTTAAAATAAAGTGTACGTCCGATACTTTTTAGTACAAATTCCGATTGAATATTTTATTTTTAATTTTCACTTAAAAAACTTTGTGTTATTGTTCAAAATATATTTGTTTTAAACACGTCCTTTTGTATGAAGTGCTGAGTGTATTCCTATAAATACTACATTGCTTATTTTATGAAAAATTAAAAATAACCCATAATAAAAATTAAAATTATTCCTTTGATAATAGTCTTTAATTTGGGTTCTTTTTTCATTACGAAAAATGGCGCCAAATCAAAAAAGGAAAAAGGCCTTAAAAGTTTGAAGAATTTAGGGTAATTTTTTTACATGAAAATTGGCTCCAATTGAAGGGGAAATGATTGCCCCAAATTTTCTTGTTTTTGCTCTTAATATAAAAATTTGGGGGCATTTTTCATTTTCGGTTTGGAGTCATTTTTCATTGGGGCCATTTTTCGTGGCACCGAAATTTGGTATGTGAGCTTTTACGGACTATTGAAATTTGTGACAATCGGTTAATGTTCTGATATAGTGCTTATATAAATGACCCTTATGAGACCAACTTAAATTGCCATAAGATCTCAATCATAATATTGATAGATCTTGGCCTTTCGACATTTTAGTTTTTAAATAAATTAAGTAAATGATCAGGTTCTAGGTCTCTGTTTACAATATTTTATTTTATTTTCAATATTTCGAATACCACCGGCAAACATCATCAGGAAATAAGGCAATGATTAACAATAATCAAAAATTTTTTTTGACTTTATCGTTTACCTTCTAATATTGCACTTTTGCATAGATTTGTCACAAATTTGGCTTGTGAGTGTTTTTGCAAAAAATTACTTTAACAATTATAGCCAGGGGCCAAATCACCGCATTCGATATCAAGTAAAATCAATCAAAATTCCATATTTTGGTTTATTATTTGAAGAGGATGGACAAAAGCTCGACCACGATTCGCTTTTCTTTTTAATTTGTTGATTTTTGTTTTTGCGATTTCCGATTTTGACGATTTTTGATTTTGCCTATTTTTGTTATTTGCGATTTTTGATTATGGAGATTTTTGTTTTTGCGATTTTTCCTTTTGGCGATTTTTGGTTATTAACGATTTTCGGTTTTGTCGAATTTTGATTTGGCGTTTTTGCTTTTTGCGATTCTTGTTATACGCGATTTTCGGTTTTGGCTATTGTTATTATTCACGATTTTCGGTTTTGGCGATTTTAGTTTTCTGCGATTTTTGATTTTGGCTTTACCGATTTTAGTATTTAGCAATTTTTGATTTTTGGTTTTAGCTATTTTTGATTTTTGCCGATTTTTTTCTTCAGCGGTTTTTGTTTTTACGATTTTTTTGATTTTGGCGATATTCGTTATTCGCGATTTTCGTTTTTGGCGATTTTTGATTTTGATTTTTACGATTTTTGTTATTCGATATTTTCGGTTCAGGCAATTTTTGTGTTTGTCGATTTTTGTTTTTTTTTTTGCGATTTTTGTTATTCGCGATTTTTGGATTTAGCGATTTTAGTTATTCGGGATTTTCAGTTTTGGCGGTTTTTATTATTAGCGATTTTCGGTTTTGGCGATTTTTGAGTTTGCGATTTTTTTTTAGCGATTTTTAATTTTGGCGTTTTTTAATTTTGGCGATTTTTGTTATTCGCGATTGTCGGTTTTGTCGATTTTTGATTTTGGCGTATTTTATTTTTTTTTCTAAACTACTCACATTAATAACTCATAAACTCAGACAAAGTTTCAAGGCTTTCACTATTACAGTACTCCAGTTATATGATATTAAAAACATACTTTGTATGGGGGGTACCAAGCCCACTGGACCGGTGCAGCCCATTTTTAATGGGACTACTCATATTAATAACTCATGCACTTAGACAAAATTCCAAGGCTTTCACTATTATAGTACTCTAGATATATTTAGTATTTAGTATTTACTATGTATGGTGGGTGCCACGCCCATTGGTCCGAATATGCCCATCTTTTCCGCAAATGTTCGAATTATTTAAATGTGTACATGTAAGTAATTTCAGAAAATTAGATGTTAAAAATTTACTTTGTATGAGAGGTGCCACGCCCACTTGAAAAAACAAACAAAAATATAACCTATTTTTCCTTCCGGATAGACAGTTACCTAGTGTAAAAATTTCAAGACGATCGCTCCAGTGGTATAATCTCCTATAAACCACAAACAAACAGACAAACAAACAAGCATTCACAACTTTATTTTTATATATAAGACTAGCAGAGCCCAGCCCTCGAAATTCGTGTGCAATTTCTAGGAAATTTTATTTTATCATTCAATTTATTTCTTTCAATATTTTTTAACCTATTTAATTCATTAACTTTATTTCATTATAAATATTTGTTGAACACACAGAAATAAAGGCCAACTTGTATGCCACCAAAAGGTACTCAAATTTTTGGCAATCCATAATTCAACACAGGGTATGTGTTTTGCAATTATTTTAATGAAATCTGTACGTTAACTTTCGTGTTGTATAATGTAAAGCTGATTGTGCACGCATAACTTTCCTCAAGCAGCTAATAGCTCAAAAGAAAGAGCTTGATCCACTGAGAGTGAAACGGTCAAGATCCATTCATTAGAAGAGGAGCTATGAGAATTCGAATTGCTTGAGTGAATGTGTCCCATAAGAAATGTACAGGGAAGAATCGCGTTTGAGTATAACTTGAGTAAGGTTGGAGTTGAGGAAATTTCAATGATTGATGTCATATCTGTGTATAAATACATTGCATTAAAAAAAAAATAAGGAAATTGGCCGGATAGAACGGCCATATGGACTGACTTTAGTTTTCATACATTTTTGATGTGTAAACATCTATACGGTCGGGAGGGTAAAAATCTATTTCACAATACAATCACAAAAAACAGAGTAAGACAAAAACGGTGTGAGGTATGATTGTATTGGTGAAAAGATTAGGAAGTGTTTGGAGATAAAATGAGGGAGCGAATAGCGCTATAAAAACGTTTTGATATATTAAAAATTAAAAATGAAAAATAAAAAATAAAAAATGAAAAATAAAAAATGAAAATTTAAACACAAAAAATAAAAAAAAAATGAAAAATGGAAAATAAAAAATAAAAAATGAAAAATTAAAAACAAAAAATGAAAAATGAAAAATAAAAAATTAAAACTAAAAAATGGAAAAGAAAAAAATTGGAAAATCAAAAATGAAAAATAAAAAATGAAAAATTAAAAACAAAAAATGAAAAATAAAAAATGAAAAATTAAAAATAAAAATTGTAAAACGAAAAATTAAAAATGAAAAATGGAAAATGAAAAATGAAAAATGAAAAATGAAAAATTAAAAACAAAAAATGAAAAATAAAAAATAAGAAATGGAAAATAAAAGATAAAAAATAAAAAATGGAAATTAAAAAACAAAAAATTAAAAATAAAAAATGAAAAATAAAAAATAAAAAATTAATAAAAAATGAAAAATAAAAAATAAAAACTGAAAAATTAAAAATAAAAAATGTAAAACGAAAAATTAAAATTGAAAAATTGAAAATTAACTAGTTGAAATAATAAATCTATAATATTAATAGGCTAGGCGATTTATTGTGACCGATGTTTTGTTCTACCGTTTTATCCTGACTTTGACCAAACGTGTATTATTTGAGAGGTATTTCTTTTAAGCCGTTTTGCAGATTTACAGATTTTATATTTTTTTTTTCTCTATTTTAAGTAAATTGCATTTAAAGTTGCTACTAACACATTCGTAAAATAATACAATGATATGTGTGTGTGTGTTTTGTTTATTAAATTTGTTAATGTGTTTGTAATAACAATGAGTTTGTTTTTTGTATTGATTTTTGAATTGGTTATAATTGATTAGCATACTTTTAGGGTCTTTATTTAATGAAAAAATAAAATTTCCTAGAATTTGCACTCGAATTTCGAGGGCTGGAATCTGCTAGTAATAATAAATATTTTTATTTAAGCAGAGCCCCTGCAGTTGTTTGCTCTAACTGATACATACAGATGACACTTTCTGTTTGATTTTAAAAAAGTGTCATAAAAAATCTTTAATTTCTAGCTTTTTACACATCTCCCCTGTGATAGGACTCACATGATTTTTTTTAATATATAAGATATCTAACAAATGCCATATTTTTTAAAGATTAGAAAATTTTTAGATGAATGTATCTGTTATCTGTAACTATCAAACCTAATTAAACTAGACCCACGTTCTATTATCTACTATATTCTGAGGCGATTTAGCGGTATCCGTCCGTCCGTCTGTGCGTTCTTCCGTCAATCCGTGTTATGAATATATTTTGAACAAATTTAGTGTATAAGCTTCTATCGTCCACAGGATGAACACTATTGAATGTCTTTATGTTTTTTGCTTAGCTTTTTAAGGTATATCTCAAGAACCGTTGATGATTTCTCATTTCATTCTTTAGCAAATCAAGTTGGGGTAATTTTATCAAATGAAATCTTAAAAAAAGTGTAATTTGCCACCCTTTTTTTAACATAAAATAATTTTAAATAATATAACATACTCAGTAGCGTATGACTACACAAGGGAACAAAATTGAACTTTTTTGGTGTTGACTGGAGTTTTATTAAAATTTTTACTCACTGAATGTGGT
Source organism: Cordilura impudica (assembly GCA_963682025.1). NCBI lineage: Eukaryota > Metazoa > Arthropoda > Insecta > Diptera > Scathophagidae > Cordilura > Cordilura impudica. The sequence continues at coordinate 19,438,947 of OY821519.1, read as the reverse complement.
GAACCGTCTTCAAGTTATTCCATCATATGTATTTTAAGTGCCTTAATTTTGGATATAACGGTATATCGCGAAAAGTCAAGCTGATAGATAAAAAAACCAAGGGCAGATTTGGATTCAGCACACCAAATAACCTTAAAAAAAACATTCAGTTCTTAATAAAAAAAACCTTGTTCCCTTGTGTCATTATTTATTCATAGAGTAGAAGAGTGACATTTCTATACTAAATCAAAAAACATCAGAATTTTGTATTCTATTTTTAAACTCTTTCTTTTAACTCATACTCTCTGTCTGTCTGTCTATCGTGGGTGGACCTCATTCCCCCTCATCCAATTGATCTGAAACTTGGCCCATACTCTTGTTGTGACTAAAGATTATGTTTGGGGTAGTCACGCACAGTCACGCATAGTCACGCGCAGTCACGGGGTGATCTAAATGTCATTTCCCTTCATCCGATCGATCTAAAACTTAGCCCATACCCTTGCTGTGAAAAAAAGATTAACTTTGACTTATTCACGCACAGTCACGCATGGTCACTCGCAGTCACGTAGTGATGTAAAACCCATTTCCCCTTATCCGATCGATCTGAAACTTGGTCGATAGACTTTCTGTGAAAAAATATTAAGTTTGACATAGTCACGTACAGTCACGAATTGTCACGCATAGTCACGCACAGTCACGGAGTGATCTAAATGTCATTTTCCTTCATCCGATCGATCTAAAACTTAGTCCATACACTTGCTGTGGAAAAAGGATTACTTTGACTTAGTCACGCACAGTCACGCATTGTCACGCGCAGTCACGTAGTGATCTAAAGCCCATTCCCCTTGTCCGATCGATCTGAAACTTGGTCGGTAGACTTGCTGTTAAAAAAGATTAACTTTGACATAGTCACGCACAGTCACGCATAGTCAGGCACAGTCACGTAGTGATCTAAATGTCATTTCCCCTTATGCGATCGATCTCAAACTTGATCCATACACTTGCTGTGAAAAAGATTAACTTTGACTCAGTCACGCACAGTCACGCAAGGTCACGCGCAGTCACGTAGTGATACAAAACCCATTTCCCCTTATGCGATCGATCTGAAACTTGGTCCATACACTTGCTGTGGAAAAAAGATTAACTTTGACTTAGTCACGCACACTCACGCATGGTCGCGCGCAGTCACGTAGTGATCTAAAACCCATTTCCCCTTATCCGACCGATCTAAAAGTTGGTCGATAGACTTGCTGTGAAAAAAGATTAACTTTGACATAGTCGCGCACAGTCACGCACAGTCATGGTCGATCTCAAACATGGTCCATACACTTGCTGTGAAAAAAAGATTAACTTTGACCTATTCACGCGCAGTCACGCGTGGTCACGCACAGTCACGGAGTGATCTAAATATCATTTCCCCTCATGCGATCGATCTAAAACTTGGTCGATAGACTTGATGTGAAAAAAGATTAACTTTGATATAGTCACGCACAGTCACGGAGAGATTAAAACCGCACTTCCCCTCAACCGATGGATCTGAAACTTGTCCATAGATTTGTTGTGGCCAAAGATTAATTTTAAGATAGTCACACACAGTCACGCACAGTCATATGCATAAGGAAAGAAAGAGTTGTAATAAAAACTTTGTTTTTATGGGTTAGATTATTTACATGGATAACTATATTAATAGGAAATTATTTATTTAAGCCTTAGCTAGAATTTTCATACACCCAGGTCAAGAAATAATCAAAATTTTTCAATTTAATTAAAGCTTTGCTCTATCTGCAAACTCTGCCCCAGCAACAGCTGGATCTGATAAAAATAAGTTAGTAAACGCCAAAGTGAATTTCATGCAACTACACATTTAAAAACTCTTAAGAGTTTTCTATTTTTTTTTGTGTGTATAAAAAACAGAAAGAAAAACTTTCTAAAAACTACCCACTGTTTGAAAACATTATAAATTTCCAAGAACGTGTGAAAGAATAAATGAATGATTGAATGAAGAAATTGCATTTAACTCTTAAATGTATGTTAGAGTTTCTTGTGAAGCTTTCCAAAAATATTCAATCAAACACAAATACAAAAAAGCAGTCAAAAAGAAAGAAAAAAAAAACAACATTAACAAAGAGCAAAAAAATACACAATAAATTTAATATGCCACTGGCATTTTCGGTATTGGCAAATGTTGAATTCGGCACGAACTTGTTAAAAAAAAATACCCCCTAAACCATAAATATAGAGATGATGTGAGATGGGTATAGGGGATAGGGTGGCTAGATGGACACATATACACACGCACACATATAACACATACTTATATATATATATATATATATATACAACACAACCTTTAGCAATTATAATATATAATGATGTTATTGTAATACAAGTACAACCAACAACATTTTGGTAGTCGTTGCAATGCAACAATTCATTGCTAACAAACTAACAAACGAAATGTGAATGAGTGAGGGAAGCGGGTAGGGACAAAGAAATACTTATGTGTACAAGTACAATGTTGTATTATGCTCCAAGCTATTCCGGGAAACATTGTTTGATCAATATATAATCAAATTTAATCTTGACAAGAAAAGGCATTATTTCAATAACAAACATACATACATACATATATACATACATACATACATACATACATACATGCATAATAGAAACATTTGCTATATTTTTGAAAATGTCCTTGTTGTTTTGAAAAATTTTTCACAAAGCAATTTTTCTCTTGTCTGATTTCCTTAAACACAACTATATATATATGTATATATTTTTGATTTTCACAAGTACATACATATATGTGTGTGTAAAGCTCTTTGCTTAGACATGCATCGAAAATTTGAAAAATATACAACAATTCTATTATCTTATCATTAGTAAAATTAAGCTGGCTTTTATATGAGACAACAAATACATAAGTATTTTTTATTTTACCTACATATATTTGTAAGAATATCTGTATTATTCCTAAAGAATTTTAAGTTTTTCAAATAAGTCTCTGCCTAATACCCAGTTGTTCCTACTAACAGCCTTCTGCATTCTTACTTCTTGTTTAGCTTTTTATAAAAATTTATGAATTGTATTTAAAATGTTTTCTATTGATTTGCAATATTTACAATATTAATTTTACTTCCCTTTCCTTTTGCTATCTAGACAATAATAAAATTTACATGTTATTGCTAAATATTCAAATAAATTTCAAATATCATTAGACATTCAAATAATGTCTTTCAAATTTAATCTACATTTTGGCAATTTTTACTAAAATAAACAGACAAAAACTAAAGATAGAAAATTATTCTACAGCAAAACATTAACAATGTTTAAAAGATGTTAAAAGAAACAGATTAAAAATTTCATTGCTTTCTACGAGGGTGACAAGTTTTGTTTTGAGATTTGGCTACACCGCACAATGGCTGAAAATCTTTTTTCATTGGCCAAAATTCTGTAACTTTTGAACCGATCAAAGTATTTAAGTAATTTTTTTATGGATAGATATTTAGTTCATATACATATTAAACTAAATATAATGGGACGTATGCAAAAAAATTAAAGTGTACTTCAAGTAGACTTTATCAAAAAATTTTGTATGAAAAACATATCATAAAGTCTACTTGAAGTACACTTTAATTTTTTTGCATACGGCCCAAAGTAAATATTTATTATCATATAACTGGAGTACTAAAATTGAAAAACCTTGCGTCTTTGTCCTGATTTCATGAGTTATTAATGTGAGTAGTTGTCCAAAAAAAAAAAAAAATGGGCGGGATCAGATCAAAAGAAGTACTATGAAAATAACAGTCTTGGGCGGAACCGCTAAAATCAAAAATCGCCAAAACCAAAAATAGCGAATAAGAAAAATCGCCAAAATTAAATTTCGCCAACATCGAAATTCGCAAAAAACAAAAATCGCCAAAATTAAAAATCACAAAAAACAAAAACCGTCAAAGTCAAAATCGCCAAAACCAACAACCGCGAATAACAAAAATTGCCAAAAACAAAAATTTTCAGAACAGAAAATCGAGAATAACAATAATCGCCAAAAAAAAAAAATACCTCAAATCAAAGATCACCCCATCGGAAAATCGCGAAGAACAAAAATCGCCAAAATCAAAAATGACGAAAAACAAAAACCACAAAAAACAAAAAAAAAATCGCCAAAATCAAAAATTGCAAAAAAAAGACAAAAATCGCCACAACCAAAAATAGCGAATAAAAAAAATCGCCAAAATCAAAAACACCAAAAATCAAAAATCGGAAAAAACAAATATTTCCGAAAGTAAAAAATCGCCAATACCCAAAATCGTCAAAATCTAAAGTCGCAAAAACAAAAATGGCCAAAATTTTCTACAAAATTTTTTCTTTTCTTTTTATAAATAAAAGTTTTATGGAAATATGCAATAATATGCAATAAAACAAATATGTTGTAAATTAACTAACTGGGACGCCGTTTATTTGCAAATTTATTGTGTGGTACATATATTTATAAAAGAAGTGAAAAAAATAAGCATTCAAATGAAAATATTAAAGTTTACTAGCAGATTCCAGCGCTCGAAATTCGAGTGGAATTTATTTTATTTTTCAACTTTGCCAATTCACATACGAACACTTTTTTGGTTTGTTATTGTTGTGAATGAAGATAACAAACTCACTAACGAACACATTAACAAATTTAACCCTTCTGCACTCCTTGGGTCAATTTGACCCAATTTTGGTTTTCAAACGCAAAATTTTTCCCTTTAATTAGAAGATATGAACGTGAAACTTTGATTTATCCATTACAGGGATGAAAATTATGCTTTTAAAAGAAAATAATAAAGTTTAAATTTTTCATCCCCCCTCCACATTTCAAAACACGATTTACACACATTTAAAATCCTTTGGGTCAATATGACCCAACAAGCGATATTGCAAGTTTAATTCCACTTTACCATTTTCCCCCCCCCTATATTTTATAAAAGAATTGAGTTCATCTTCAATCAGGATCATCAATCAATCACTTTTTCAGTGAAATTATCAATCAAAGCGCGTTCATTGAATATTTTTCCATTTAAAATTTGTGGGTAGGATTTGGAGAATCCCGCAAAGGTATCTGTTGAAATTTATTTTATGATGATATTGTATCGCATTGATACTTGAACTTTGTACACAAAAGAGTTCATTCAAATTGCAATCGGTGATTCCCCGTTTCGTATATAAAAAAAATATTTCGCTATGATGATGCTACATCTTTTGTCTCATTACAATATTTTCTTTCAATGCGTTCAGTTTAATTTTTGATGATCAGCGTGTACACATATTTTTTATTTTTTTTTTGTTTGTAATTCATCATATTTTTACATAATGGCACAAAGAAAAAAAGTAAGAATTGTAAAACAAAATTTGAAATATATAGAACAAGCGTTCCATAATAAAATTGCTTCACATTCTTAGTGACCTTCAGTTGCAACAAATAATGAATGAAGAAGATGATGACATTTTGGATGATAGTGATGAAGACGAAATTTTTTCACCCGACAGCGATGCAGAAGACGAATCATATTCATCATAAAATAATAGCGTTGAAAGCGTGGAGGTGGAAGATGCAGTAAAAATAGATCACTTCAGTTACTTATTATCTAAGGACAAAAGTATAGTTTGGAAAGAACAGCCACCACTCGAACAGCCAGGTTACCAAAAATTAAATTTTATTGAATAAGCCTGGACCTACCAAAAGAGCAACATCTATGGTTACAGATATAAAGTCTTCGTTCGATTTGTTTATATCACCGAATATAAGAAATATGATTCAAATAACAAATCAAAAAGGTGTAGAATTATATGGAAATAATTGGCAAAACATTGAGATGATAGAGCTTGATGCATATCTTAGATTACAAATAATGCAGTAAAATATAAATCTCATGGAGAAAACAACAATGAGTCTCAAGCGATTTGCGAGCATATTAAAGTGCCTACGGTTTGACAGCTCTGGAAATAGAGAAGAAAGAAGACTTCGTGACAAACTAGCACCGATGAGAAACGTTTGGGACAAGTGCAATAAACAACTCAAAGTTTTTTACAATCCACATGAATATGTTATTGTGGATGAACGGTTGGTTCCATTTCGAGGTCGGTGCAGTTTTAGGCAATATGTTCCATCAAAGCCCGCCAGATATGGCATACAAATTTGGGCACTTTCCGATTCCACAACTAAATATGCCTGGAATATGAAAGTGTACACAGGCAAAGCAAGAAATACACAGCCAGAAAAAAGTCAATGTGAGACTTTTGTACTTCGTATAACGCTTGTTATATTTCCATATTTTTAACTTAGGTGAATAGGGGTGCTAACATTATCAGACCCTCTCCCAAAGGGATGCACAATTACATGAGATAATTTTTTTACTACACATAATCTTGCCATTCAACTACTTTGTGAGAGTATTGCATTAGTTGGTACTGTCCGTAAAAATAAAACTTTTTTTCCATCAAAAATTCTGGATATGAAAAAAAGCCCATGTTCCAAAAATAAAAAATTAATACGATCTCCTCTTAAGTTCTCTTCATCATTCAGCCAATGTAAGAGATGATGAAAAAAAACCTGAAATAACACATCATTGCAACCAAACGAAAGCTAGAGTTGATGCGCTTGACTAACTAGTTGCCAATTACACATGTAAGCGCATGCCTAGGCGATGGCCTATTGGACTAATATCATATGAACTAATATGAATCCACTCTGGAATTTCAATAAAAACTTCAGTTGCACAATTTATCTAGCAGAACTTGCAGATCAGCTAATAAATGATCATAATTTGCGAAGAAAGGTTTTGCCACATGGACCATCAACAAGAAATTTTTTAAAAACATTCAAGTATAAAATTATCTCACAGGTGTCTCGCAATGTTCTAAACAAAATAGTACAAATAAACCATTGTCCAGTAATTTACCAAATAAACGATAGGGGTGTTTGTTTTGTCAACATGGAAGGGATTCAAATAAGTATTCCACTAAATGTGATTCTTGTAAAAAATTTATTTGCAAGGGGTCACATTGTGTATAAATTGTCACACAAATTCTTAAATTTTTAAACATTAGTATTAAAAATATAATTAAAATTTTATTATTTTTCAAAAAAAAGGCTGAATTTCGAATTTAATTTTATTTTATATATGTATATATTTTTTTTATAATTGCTCAGGAAGGGCTTATTTATTTTAGTTTTCATTATCTTTTATTATACTAAATAAAAAAAACAACAAAACAAATAAATTTCCTGTATTATATATGAAATTTTGTTTACATTTTAATGTTGGGTCATATTGACCCAAAGGATCATAGGATGGGCAAATATCCAAGGGATGCAGAAGGGTTAATAAACACACACACAGCATATGTATAATTTTATGTATGAGGTAGTAGCAACTTTAAATGCAATTTACTCAAAATAAGGGTCAAAATCGGGACAAAACGATAGAACAAAACATCGGACACAAGAAATCGCCTTGCTTATTAATATTATAAATTTGTAAATTTATTGTTGGGGATAGACATTTATAAAAGAAGTCTTACAAATGAGAATTTTGAAAAAATGTTTTAAAAATTTCGTTCTTCAAAGAAGTAAGGAAATTATAGTCGGTCTAGACTATACGATTCCCTATACCATGCTATACTTTTATCTCTTAGGCCCAACTAATTGGATATAGAAAATAATCATAAACCAAATTTGAGTGCCATTGTTATTAGTTTTGTTGCCTTTGAATTGTTGAATTTATATGGGGCCTAGGTCGAAAAATAGACCGATCCTGACCAAATTTGAGTACATAGTGATTGAGCACTTTTTAAGGAATTCTAGGTCAAAGTTTAACTTTTGATTTTTTTTAACTTTTAGAGTGAAATGTGTGTTTATTATTTTTTATTTATTAAAAAATTTAATATTTGGATTTTGATAATAATTATAAGCATTTTTTGTAATAATCGAATTTTTTTAATGTTACACTCAACTGGAGATTTTGCTATTATTACTGAAAAATTAAAATTTTTTTGTTGTCAAATTTGCAAATATGTTTACACTAAAAAAAAAAACGTTAATAATATTATCTAAAAATCTTGCATTACTATAGAAAAATTTATTATTTTTTGCTGTCAATTTGATAATTTTAAAAAACATTTTAAAAATAAAAACTGCAATAGATTTTAATTGCATTTGTAACAATGGTAGGTTCTGTTTATTATTATTTTTTTACTAATACTATATTTTTTTACTTAAATAACAATGAAAGGCAATTATAATTACTAGCAGATTCCAGCACTCGAAATTCGAGTGCAAATTCTAGGAAATTTTATTTTTTCATTTAAAAAAGTTGGGGTCTTTTTATGCTCTTGGTATGCTTCACAATTAAACTCATTTTAAATAAAGAAGACAAACTCAACACTAACAAATTTAGTAAACACACTCATAGAATTGTATAACTTTATGTATGTGTAAGTAGCAACTTTAAACGATCATAACTCCAAAAAAATATTGCAGACGATGAAAATCTCTAAATTTGGGTAACACCTAAAAATAAATACCTTTCAAATAATAAATTTTTTTAGCAAAATCGGGGTAAAACTGTGAAACTTACATCGGTCACAAGAAATCGCCTTGTCTATTAATATTATAGATTATTCCTTTGACTCAAATATTGTTTGCAAATATTCTATATTTTGTTCTGTGTTATTTCTGTTCTTTAATAGTTTTTTGACTTCTTCATCTAAATTCCGATGTTCGACTTTCCATTGATTTGGAGTACTGGAGATGAATGGAACTGACGTTGCCAATAATATATTAAATAGATCCTCATTTGTGGAATTTCGTGAAATTTTTTTAGTATTGTGCTCTCAATAAAATCTGTAATCCTTATTCCATTTTTCCTGAGCCTCGTCTCATAGATCTCTAAGTGGCACCAAATGATATTTAATGACATCTTCTCCACGATAGAGGATTTTGTGAACTGATGCAGATATATTTCTCCATGGGTTGTTGGTTGTATATATTTTTGCAGTTTCCTTAGTATAATCTCCAAATTTTCTAGAGTCAATTTCTTCATTGCACGGAAGTACTTCTAGGATTATTTTAAATCTGAAAATAAGGTTTGAGTCCACTCCTGTTATTTCAGATGCTGTTTCTAGGTCTGAAAGGAATCTTCTTGCGGTATTGCCATTATTTTTATTGCCTGACCCTTGTTTTGTCAGACCTATTCTCTTTACAAATTTGCGATATTCATCTTGAACATCATTTTCATTGATCCTAACGACCCGAAATCCAAATCATAACTGATTTTTTGTATGTTTTCCATAAGTCGTATTCTTGCAGTGGTGGTGATAATCCAAATTCATATGCATCGGTATTATCTAATGATTTCGCCGGGACTTGGTTTAATTGCCTTGATGTTGCTTGGCATATAATGCAGCTGAATGCAGCCTTCGTGTTCTATTCCACTAAAGTTGAAATTTGAGAAATATATAGTAGTTTCGGAAATATTTCATATCGCCCCTAATATTAAACGGTAGAGCTGTGACCACTTACAACTACTAAAGACTATGTACTGACATTCTTACTTACAAATATATACTGGTAATAGAACACATAATGACTATTGTAAGCTATAAAATACCTAAAGCACAAATTTAATACACCATTGTATACGAGTACTTATAGTGCTGATTAAATTATCGTAATTTGAATTTTTAAGAGTAATTTTAATAAAATGAAAACAGTTAAAATTTTAAAAATCGGTGACAAAAAAAATAGACTTTTGGCCAATGAAGTCAAAATTTCAGCCACTGTGCACCGGTGCACAGTTGTACGGCTTCATCCATTTATTGGAAAGAAAAATTACCAAAATCGTTCAAACGATGCAAAACATCAGTATTTGTGAAAGTTCAATAGCAGTTTCTAGAAAACATCATTCTGTACTTCTTGTAATCTTTTTTACGTACTTCGGCTTGTTCCTCGGGGAGTATACCAATAGGGAGTACTGCTGCAGCAATTATGTGATTTACATGTATTAGTATTTTAAGCAATTGCTCTAAATCAATTACTAACAAATTGTCGCTATAATTGATAACTGTAATATCATAAAAAAAATGTTTAAAACTATGTCGACAGCTAAATTCCAAAACATGCTAAGACTAAAAAGTCAGTTTTGCAGGAGAAGCTCTTAAAGTTTACGGACGTTATCTCGAAAACTATTTGAGGTAGAATTTTGAGTCTTTCACTGTTTTTATTTAAAATTAAATTCTAGAAAATATTATTTTTTATTCAATTTAAAAATTTAAGAATATTTAAATGAGCCTATAAGTATGCTAATTAATTTAAGCAATTTACAAATCTACACAGGGCATGTCATATACAATTTAAATATTTCTCATTAACAGGGTGTAACGAATTATTAGAAATATTTTATTTAATTTAATTTAATTTAATATATTTTTAAGACGGATTAAACATATATTTTATCATTCTCAACTTCTTCTCCATATGAACTATAACTATGCCAATTTTCACACTCCTCCGTACCGGCATATTTCTTTAAAAGGGAACTAAAAATTTACCTTCGCGTATTATATATATATATATATATATATTGATCCTATAGTTCCAAGTTCGAACGAAGGGCCGTTGCGAAATTCTTCCATCGGGATCAGTCCTATGCCATTAGTCTTATCTCAGACCAAGTTTTTCCTGTTTCGTTAATTTCGGATTCTAGTTGCCTTCTCCAGGTGTAAGCGGGTCTACCTCTTCTTCTGCTGCCTTGAGGATTCCAGTCAATTGCCATCTTTGATATGTCCTCTCAATATATGGCCAACGCAGCTCCATATCCACTTTGCAATTTTCAGGAGAATTGGTATTTCGCCTGTTCTTTGCCAAAGGTCTCGGTTAGAAACTACGTTCAGCCAGAATATTCCCAATATTTTCCGCAAGCAACGGTTACAGGGATTGTATGTCAGTTGCAGTAGAGTTCCAGGACTCACATCCATATAACAGGGCAGAGCCAACATTTGAGGAGCAAAGGCGGAGCTTAGTTTTTGTGTGTATTTTTGGTGACTTCCATGCTCTTTGTAATGCTCTAAATGACAGTTTTGCGTTTCTTATGCGATATGCAATATCATCACGTGAGCCGCCTGTAGTGGATATGATACTTCCTAAGTAGCAAAACGATTGCATATCCTCGAGATCTATGTTGTTGACTCTGAACTTGAAGAGATTAGATATATTGATGCGTAGAACCTTTGTTTTGTCGAAGTTAATATGAAGACCAACAGCAGATGCTAGCCGATATATCTGCTATAATATGTCGGCAAAGTTATGTGCGAGCTGGCAAATATCATCAGCGTAGTCATGATCTTCCAGTCGACCATTTATACCCCATGTAATGCCTCTTCTAATGCGGGTTGATTGCTGCATAATTAAGTCCAGTACAATATTGAATAACAGCGGAGATAGAATACATTCCTGTCATACCCCTATGCCTACACCAATCGGCTTGTCTAACATGCATTCATGTAGTACTCGGCTTGTTGAGTTGCCATACAAAGCTTTGATAAGGTCAATTAGCTCAGGTGGGTTTTCTTGCACCGAAGTGCGTGCCAAATTGCCTGATGGTGGATAGTGTCGAATGCTTTGGCGAAGTCAATAAATATCAGATATAGTGGATATTACAATTCCACCGACTGCTCCACTATGATCCGTAGACTACTTATATGATCGGTGCAAGATCGGAGTGGTCTGAAACCAGCTTGCTCCTTTCGAAGATCTGCTGAAATTGATGATGACAGTCTAGCGTGGATTATAATCGCTATCACCATATTGCCAGTTGCCGCTGCATGGACGAGATAGTTCCTTCTATCGGGTCAGTATGGGGGTATGTGGTTGAACGGGCGTTCCCTGCTATCTGCTTTGCAATTTTATACAAGTCTCTACTTCGGTGTCTATCGGCAGCTGCCTGGGCTTCTGTGGCCATATTTTCCATCCAAACCCGTTTGTCTTGCCGCGCAGTTCGTTTCACCAGGCGATCTAAACTGGTATACTGGGCCTGTAGGATAGATTTAGAAGCTGTTGTTCGGGCGACGTAAATTTCACCTTTAAGTTGTCTTCTATCTTCAATAAGTTGCCACGTTAGCGTCTGAGGTCCACACTTTACATTTGGGTGGAGGATGCCCAAGATGTTGCTTAGCACTGTCTCTGAAAATGCTCTTTATGGCATTCCATTGCCCTCTGGTACTGTTCGGGACGCCTTCATAGCGAGTCATTAAGGAGCCTATGTAACTTTCGAGAGTATTTGGGGGTTTCAATTTGGATACGTCGTATCGTCTTGACAAAGACTGTGTTGTTTGTCACCGCATTGTGGGTATCCCCAACCGTATCACTCCTATTAGTACATGGTGGTCTGAGGCTCCCTCTGCCCCACGCCTATTGCGCACATCCAGTAATGAACCTCGCCACTTATCGCAATGAGATCAATTTGGGGTTCTGTTCTGCGGTTGGGGGAAACCCTGGTTATTTTATGCACGTCCCTGTAAGCAAAAATAGTGCCACATATTCCACATATGCGCATATTCCGGTAAATAATTGGCCGTTCTCGTTCATTTGTCCCAGTCCATGAGTTCCCATAACAGACTCAATGTTTGTGTTAATTTGGCCCACCTGTACGTTGAAATCACCGGTAAAAGTAAAATGTCACCAATAGGAGTATCTTTTATTTCCTTTTCCAGGAGGCTGTAGAAGTTTTCTTTGTCGTCTGGGTCTGAGACTTCAGTGGGGGCGTAGCATTCACGTATTAATGTATAGATTCTGTTCGCGCTTTTGAATTTTAAAAATTCTAAGTCTATAATACTTAGAAATGGCCTAGCATTCTTTAGCACGCAGAAAAATGTATCAAGTAGTCGTGTAAGTCGATTTAGTATCATCCAACTATACATAGCATTGTTTGGTTTGAAAAATATCCGAAGTATTATTTTCAATCTGCCTGGACGACCGTACTTTTTAAATTATTATCAAAAACCAAATAATTATTTGCAACATGTTAAATTTTTTTTATTGATTTCATAATAAAATAAAATCAATACAGTTCAGTTCAATTTAACTAATGTATTCAAATAACACAAGCAGAGCCCAGCCCTCGAACTACGAGTGCAAATTCTAGAAAATTTTATTTTTTCATTAAATTTTTTCTTTCAATGTTTTTTTATTATCTTGATATATAAAAAATTTATGAATATTTAAATAAAATTCATTGTCATTTTTGAATAAAATTCTTAAAATTTAATTATATATTTTGATGAACACGCAGAAGAAATATAAATGGGATTGGTAATAAATAATTTTTTAATAGCCTAAAGGTATGCTAATCAATTTTAGGTAATTCACAATTCAACACAGGGCATGTCATATACAATTTTAAGGAAATTCAATTAAAATGTATGGACAGGTGATAAATTATCAAATTATTCATTATAGATATTTCATTTTATTTAATTTAATTTAATATATCTTTCACAGATATTATACACAAATTTTATCATTCTGCGCTTCTCCTCCATAGGAACTATAATTAGGGCAAATTTTAAACTCATCCATCAGCGCATTTTACATAAAAAAGGGTGCAAAAATTTACCTTCACGTATCAATATATAGGCTAGCAGATTCCAGCACTCGAAATTCGAGTGCAAATTGTAGGAAATTTTATTTTTTAATCTAATAAAGACCCTAAAGATGTGCTTCACAATTCAACTCATTTTAAATGAAGAAAACAAACTTAATACATTTACACAAACACATTAGCAAATTTAACAAACACACACATAGCATTATATAATTTTATGTATGTGTTAGAAACAACTTTAAACGATCATAACTCCAAAAAAATGTTCCAGACGATGAAAATTTGTAAATCTGGAAAACAGCTAAAAAGAAATACCTTTCAAATGATAAATTTTTTGTCAAAATCGGGGTAAAACTGTGAAACTTACATCGGTCACAAGAAATCGCCTTGCCTATTTATTAATATATAGATACAGATATAGATTAATAAATAAACATTTATTAATAAAAGTAAAACATAGGAATAAATACATAACTATGTCTTTAATTTACAATTACACTGTCCAACGATTTAAGACTTTTTGATTGGAACAGAATAGCGACCATATAATTCTGAAAGGGCATGTTGAGTAGATCATTTTTGTAGAATAAACTTGTAGTTCAGCTGGTCTGAGTTTTTTTTTTCGAAAGGTCAAAATATTCATTTTTTAATCAATGGGTGCATTATACTGAATAAAAAAATCTTGTAAGTTAATTTTTGAGAGAATTCTTATCGTCAGAGTTATATTGTCGAATTTAATGGGGATTATTTTTGTGGAAGCTCTTAACCCTCTAACTCTTCTCTTTAAGGGCCAATTTGACCCTTTTTTTAAGAAAATCTACGAAAGTGTGTAATGGTGCGGCGTTGGTGGAAGATCCGCTTCCGTTTCCCTGAGCCTTTGCTGGTCGCACGTGCTGGCGTAGGGGCCTAGCTCGCCGGATGGGTGGGGTCTTGCTCAGGCCCAGGGAAACCGCACTACAGATTTTCACGTGCGATTTACTAAAAAACTGTCAATTAACACGGATGCTAAAGGATGGATGTTCATACTTACTTGGGGATTGGGGACGAGGTGTTCTGCCCCTTTAGCCCTCCCTACCATGTTACCTCGACTCCATCTTAATTGGAGGTAACCCACTGCAATGATAAGAGTTTGGTTTGGTTTGGTTTTCTACTTTGGGTTTAACAAAAAGGGTCCTTTATTTAACCTTCATTTTAAGGTCATAATGTTAAATTATTTTAGCAAAAATTTGAATTTTAGAAACATTTTAATTTTTTTTTTTTTTTTTTTTTTAACCAAGTTTTTTATTTGGAAAATTTTTAATTTTAGCTTAATTTTAATTTTAGAAGAATTTTAATTTATAGCCCAATTTTAATTTTAGGAAAAATTTTAATCATAGCATAATTTTTAATTTTAGGAGAATTTTTAAATTTTAGCTAAATTTTGTTTTAGGAAAATTTTAGCAAAATTTTATTTTTAGCTAAATTATATTTCTTATTATAATTTTTAATTTTAGCTCAATTTTATTTTTATTTAGGAAAATTTTTAGATTAATTTTATATTTAGCAAATTTAGTAAAAAAATTTTTTTTTTTTTTTTAGTCAGGAACTATTTATATGTTATAAATGTTTCTGATTATAATTCAAAAAATTATTTATATAGCCGTTGCGGACAGGTGATGCTAGCGGTTGGAGGCTCCCTTAGCTGGAAGTTGCGAAAAGGGTGATTCTGGGCTGGGCCTGGTGATGTTTTCTTTCTCCATGTTTTTTTTTTCCTTTTGGTTTCTATGACAGTTTACACAATTTCCACGAAAATGTTATTGGTTAATTCAGTAGTTTCTTTAACAAGTTAATAATGTCAAATATTTAGTTACTTTAAAGCACTTAATTAAACATTTAATTTGACAGTTAATGCTTTTTTTTTCTCAAGAGTGGCTACTATTTCAGTTTAATTTTGTTTTTGCTTTTCGTTTAATAAAAAATTGTAATGTTGTGTGTATAGAGTAAAATGAAACAATAATTTAAAAAAAAAACCAACACGACTTTACAACAATAACGTATCCCCAAACGGACGTGCAGATGTATCGAGCGTTCGATCCAAACTTCCAAACTTTAATGAATTTTAAATTCTGGCGTCATCTTCATAACACCAATTCTATTCCTTCTTTTTTTTCTGACCAGCACAACCAAAAAAAAAATAAACCTGTTTTTTTTTTTTATTACCCACGCTCACCCACTCATAGAATAGCCTATGTATGTCATTATGGAACTTTTTATCTCTTTATCCCTGATACACATAGATATACATAAACTCGTTCATAATCTCACTCTTTTCGTAAGAAAAAAATACCAACTCATATTAAAAGGAGAGAGAGTAAGTGAGATTATTGAGTGAATGAAGGGGCAAGCTAATACCAATAGCTGAAAACCAAGTGGGAGAACGAGAAGGATTACAAGCTGTAGTTGACCCATACATACATGAACAATCATGAATTCATATAAACAACGAAGAGACAAACAAATCGCTCCATTAATCAGTTTGCAAAAATAGAACAAAAAATTTTCCATTAATATGTTACCATATAAGGTGTTGTTTACCGTACATACTTGAACTTGAAAATAATTTCAAGATCAAGGTTATATTTTTTTTCTGCTTTCTTATTTTGCTTGTAACAGAAATTCTTTTGTTACAGTAAAGCGCAAAACAGATCACCGTCACAAGTGTTTTATAAAAGGACATTTAGGGATTAAAATATTCTACGAAAATTTTTGCCGGAAAATTTCAGTGGGGATCACCAAAGACACCAAAGTTATAAATAAAACTCTTTGCGCTTAATTAACAAAATTACACGGGTAACTGCAAAATATTTCAAGACAACCCTCGTATAAAAAATATATTCTACTTTGTGGTTTTAGTTTTATTTGTTTTTTTTTTTTTTTTTTGAATATACTAAACAATTTGATAATTGTTAACAATTATTTATTATTAAAGTTAACAATTTATTATTAATATAAATATTACAAATTTATGCTGAGTATAAAAATTAAAAATAGTATAAATTGTATTTGATGAATGTCCTTTTCTAATTGGAATTTATAAAGTATAATACTAAATTATTACAACAAACCACCTTTAATTACTAGATGTTTCAACATCTCCCCTGTGTTCGGACTCACATGATTTTTTGATTAAAAAAGATATTTATCATATCTTTAAATATGTTTGTTTAAAGATAATTGATTTCAATGTGTATGCATTTAAATGATGGGTTTTTGTAAGGAACCTCCAGTTGTTCCGGGTTTGAAGCTAGGATAGTTCAGCTGTCCCAGGGTCCTTTCACTATAATTTATTTTTACTAATGAAAACACTTCACTTTACTTTCTCTAGATTTCATATATTTATTTAGTTATACTTTTTTTATATATATATATAATAAAAACTGCTCCTTATTCCATTGAAAATGTAATACTCCGGTTTTAAAATGTATATTCATTTGTTTTAATATATACTAGCAGATTCCAGCCCTCGAAATTCGAGCGCAAATTCTAGGAAATTTTATTTTTTCATTAAATAAGGACCCTCAAATATGCTAATCATATTATAGCCAATATACAAATCAACACAAAAAACAAACTAATTTTTATTACAAATACATTAGCAAATTTAATAAACAAGCAACTTTAAATGCAATTTACTCAAAATATAGGAAAAAATTTAAAAATCTGTAAATTTGCAAAACGGCTAAAATGAAATACCTTTCAAATAATATACATTTGGTCAAAATCGAGATAAAACGGTAGAACAGAACATCAGTCACTAAAATAAATATGTAAATATGTACGTGTGTCAGTAAAATATTTAAATCTGTTGAGTCTGTTTCAAAAACTTTAGTTTGTATACAGAAAATTCCAAAAATACATCTATTTGAATAAATTAAAGTCTTTTTCATGTTGCAATGACTTGTCTGCGTGAATGGTGTAACATTTAAATGCTTATCAAAATTTTAACACAGCTCCACCAAACCATGTTGTTGCTGGTGCAGCTTAGTTAAGATAATTTAGTGTACTGTAAGTAACACCAAGTGTATGTCCCTATATTCCTTCCCCTTCATGGGTGATGGAAAAATTAGAAAAAAAAAAATATTAAATAAATTTTACAATAACGAGGGCAAAAAAAGGACACAAGTACTGAAGAAAAGCTCTAATAAATTTAACATTTTTCAATCTGTTTTACAGTAAAAGATGGCAGTGAACGTTGAAATCGTAATTTTTAGTTTGTTTTTTTTTTTTTTCTTAATTTTACTTTAGCAAACGGATCACTTGCATCTCATTATTTTGAGTTTTTCAAGTGGAAAAATTGTATTTGCAATAGGGAGTTTTCATACCGAAAATTGTTTTTCTTTTTTTTTTCTTTTTCTCATATACAACAAAAGTGTAAGGAAGAGGGAAAAAGCAAAAATTGCAATATTATGTAAAGAGTATGGAGACCTTTAGTTATAGATTTATTTATTTTCTTAAGGTATCTCAGGTTTATTGTATGGCTTCTATTTGTTGTTCGTTTCTTTAAACCTCAAGAGCAGCAGACAAAGTCTTAAAGAGTTAGTTTTGAAAGTTTCAATTTCTTTTGTTTGTAATATTAATTCGTTTATGAATTGCTTTTAATTCTACTTCTAAAGTGGTGTTTACTTAAAGGTTTGTTAAAGTTTATGTTTTATAACCAAGGGAGTCGCTATGTAAACGAGCGAGCACCACCTCTTGTTGCTTAAAAACTTTTGGAAGCAAAGAACTTCAAAATAAGGTTAAGTTATGGCTAAAATCGTAGCTTTAAAAAAAGTAAAACTATCTTATCTTTATATTATATTGGTGTAGATGTTTTTCTTTTTTTTTTTTTTTTTTTTTTTTTTTTTTTTGGGGGGGGGACAAAAATCAGGAAAACAAACCGATATATTGCACATTTTATTTAAAATGAGGGTTGCGTAAAATTTATAGCAAATTAGTTACTTTTTCTGCCTTCAGATATGAGAAAGTTAATATCCAAATTTTATTAAAAAAGAATTTAAATTTTTACTAATTTGGATCCTTATTGTGCTCAGAGTCATTTGGATATTCTAAAAAAATTCCTATATCTACAGCATTTAGATCAAATTGATTTTATTAAATTAAAATTTTTTATTTATTTTTTTTTTTTAATTATGCTACCTTTCACAGTGTTTGTAGGTGAACTCCGATCAACCATAAATTTCACATACATCACAAATCTCGCTGAGAGCCGAAAAAATTTCTAGCAACCTCTACGTTGCTCCAACCTTGTCCAAATTTTTTACATTAAAAATAAATTAACATGTTCTTTTACAGAACAAATAATATTTCAATTAAGCTTTCAGGTTCTTCATTTTAGATTCTAACTCCAACTCCTTAGAAAATTAATTACATTACAACACGCGAAATGTGTACGAACAAAAATAGAAAGCAATTTTAATGATTTAATTATTTTGAAAGAATCCCAGCCCATTTGATGATTTTAACTAATGTTTCGAAAACAGCGTTATTTTAAGAAATGGAAAAAAAAAATACGAAATAAATTTAGTTAAGTTGCTTATATCTATAAAAAAAAATATCTTGTACATCGTTTTTTTAAGCCAGCTGTTTTCAATTTATTTATTTTATATCAACGGAATATTATAACATTAAGAACATGCAAAATAGCAACAACAACCACAACAAACATTACTAAGCATTTCATAATTTAGAATATAAATTGAAAAAAGGCGTTTGAAAATTAAATCAAATAATTGAGTTATTATGATTATAAATTTGTGTGTGTGTGCGGCCATCATCATGATAAGCAAGAATTAATGAAATTTTAGCTGGGGAAATTATGATAATTTCAGCAAATGGGACAACAATTTTTTTTTTAAATATTATTAAAATTAAAATTTCAACCATTTTTTTTTACTTAAAAGTGTTAAAAATTTTAAACTGAAAAAAAAATTTAAAGGATAAACAAATAAACAATTACAAAAGCTTTGTTCTAATTGTTTTAATTTCCGTCCATAATAATTTTTAGAGATTTTGTTTTATTAAAAAACAAGTCCAAATAATTAGATATAGAAAAGAAGCATAAACCAAATTTGAGTGGCATTATTATTAATTGTTTTGCCTTCGCATATCGATGCTACATTTATATGCGGACTAGGTCGAAAAATTGACCGATCCTTATCATAATTAGAAAGGTCACTTATTTGTTGCAGAAACATTAACTAACAAAATTTGAGACAAGTCTGTGCAATATTTTTGTTTTTTGATAGATTTAAGTAAAGATCGCGAATCAGTGTTACTTTTTGGACTACTTATATATGGATGTAGTAATCATTCACAAACCCAATTTGACCAAAATCCACTACCTGGTGGTAGAGGGTGAAAAAAAAAATCATGATAGTCCGATCACAGTGAAGATGCGTAGAGATTTTTTCTGGCATTTTTTAAAATAATACACAAAGCGTCATCTATGTATCACTTATAACAAACAACTGCAGGGTCTCTGCTAATATAAAAATATTTATTATTATTTATTATTTCAACTGGCTAATTTTTAATGTTTCGTGTTTCGTGTTTCATTTTTAATTTTTCATTTTTCGTTTTTTTTTTATTTTTAATTTCTCATTTCTATTCTTTTAATTTCCATTTTTCGTTTTTCATTTTTTATTTTTAATTTTTCATCTTTTATTTTTCATTTTTAATTTTTAATTTTGGTTTTTCATTTTTAATTTTTTATTTTTAGTTTTTATTTTTACATTTATTTTCATTTTTATTTTTATTTTGCCTTTTTTATTTTTTATTTTTCATTTTTCATTTTTCGTTCTTCATTTTTCATTTTTTATTTTTCATTTTTCGTTTTTCGTTCTTCTTTTTTCATTTCTCATTTTCATTTTTCATTTTTAATTTTTCATTGTGTTTTTCATTTTTTATTTTTCGTTTTTCATTTTCGTTTTTCACTTTAATTTTTTTTTTGAATTTTTCATTTTTCGTTTTTTTTTTTTAATTTTCATTTGTTATTTTTAATTTTTATTTTTCATTTTTCATTTCTTATTGTTCAGTTTTCATTTTCCATTTCATTTTTTATCTTTATTTTTTAATTTTTTATTTTTGATATTTAATTTTTCGTTTCTGATTTTTTATTTTTTATTTTTCGTTTTTATTTTTTTATTTTTTATTTTAATTTTTCAATTTCCATTTTTCATTTTTATTTTAAATTTTTTAATTTCAATTTTTTTTTTATTAAAATTTTTATTTTTATTATTATTTTTTCACTTTTTGTTTTTCATTTTTCATGTTGCATGTTATTCATCATTTTTCAGTTTTTATTTTTCATTCTTAATTTTTCTTTTTTCATTTTTCATTTTAATTTTTAATTATTTATTTTTTATTTTTCGTTTTTAGTTTTTAGTTTTTATTTTTTATTTTCAATTTCCATTTTCCATTTTTTATTTTTCATTTTTCTTGTTTTATTTTAAATTTTTTATTATTCATTTTTTCATTTTTTATTTTTAATTTTTCATTTTCCATTTTTTATTTTTCATTTTCATTTTCAATTTTTTATTTTTCGTTTTTAGTTTTTAATTTTTCATTTAAAATTTTTTATTATACATTTTTTATTTTTAATTTTTCATTTTTATTTTCTATTTTTCGTTTTTAATTTTTATTTTTTATTTTCATTTTCCATTTTGTATTTTTTATTTTTCATTTTTAATTTTTAATTTTTTATGTTTCGTTTCTAGTTTTTAATTTTTCATTTTAAATTTTTTATTATACATTTTTTATTTTTAATTTTTCATTTTTATTTTTAATTTTCTATTTTTCGTTTTTAATTTTTATTTTTTATTTTCATTTTCCATTTTTAATTTTTAATTTTTTGTTTTTCGTTTTTAATTCTTTATTTCCATTTTTCATTTTCAATTTTTTATTTTTAATTTTTCATGTCTTATTTAAAATTTTTTAATTTTTAATTTTTTATTTTTCATTTCTTATTTTTCATTTATTATTTTTATTTTTTCAGTTTTTATTTTTTATTTTTCATTTATTATTTTTTTTTTTCATTTTTGATTTTCATTTTTCATTTCTCATATTCCAGTTCCCATTTTTTATTTTTCATTTTTCTTGTTTTATTTCAAATTTTAAATTTTTCATTTTTCATTTTTTATTTTCCTTTTTTCTTTTTTCATTTTCAATTTTTCATATTTTATTTTTCGTTTTTAGTTTTTAGTTTTTTATTTTTCATTTTTTAGTTTTTCATTTTTAATTTTTTATTTTTTATTTTTCATTTCCAATTTTTTTATTTTTCATTTTTATTTTTTCATTTTTTATTTTACATTTTTTATTTTTAATTTGTTGTTATTAATTTTTATTTTTCATTTTTCATTTCTTATTTTTCATTTTTAATTTTCCATTTCATTTTTTATTTTTCATTTTTAATTCTTTATTTTTATTTTTTAATTTTTTATTTTCCTTTTTCGTTTTTCATTTTTCATTTTTAAATTATTAATTTTTCGTTTTTAATTTTAATTGTTTTTTAATTTTTTTATTTTTCGTTTTTTAATTTTCATTTGTTATTTTTAATTTTTATTTTTCATTTTTAATTTTATATTTCCATTTTTTATTTTTCATATATCATTTTTCGTTTCTGATTTTTTATTTTTTATATTTCGTTTTTAATTTTTTATTTTTTGTTTTAATTTTTATTTTAAATTTTTAATTTTCAATTTTTATTTTAATTTTTTAATTTTTTATTTTTATTTTTATTTTTCATTTTTCATTTTTTATTTTTAATTTTCTATTTTTCGTTTTAAATTTTTATTTTCATTTTTCATTTTCCATTTTTTATTTTTCATTTTTTATTTTTTATTTTTAATTTTTAATTTTTAATTTTTAATTTTTAATTTTTAATTTTTAATTTTTAATTTTTAATTTTTAATTTT